>JAOYSI010014098.1:0-29174 GCA_025775065.1 Hiodon alosoides | reverse complement strand
TGTGTGTGTTTGTGCGTGCTTGTGTGTTTGTGCTAGCATGCGTGTTTGTGCGTGCATGTGTGTGCGTGCTAGCGTGCGTGTGTGTTTGTGTATGCTACCGTGCGTGTGTGTTTGTGCGTGCGTGCGTGCATGTTTGTGCATGCTAGCATGTGTGTGTGTGTGTTTGTGCATGCGTGCGGGTTTGTGCGTGCTAGCGTGTGTTTGTGCGTGCGTGCGTGCATGTTTGTGCATGCTAGCATGTGTGTGTGTGTGTTTGTGCATGCGTGCGGGTTTGTGCGTGCTAGCGTGTGTTTGTGCGTGCATGCTAGCGTGTGTGCGTGGGTGCGTGGGTGCGTGGGTGCGTGGGTACCTGCGTGTGACTGAGTGAAAGAGATTGGGCGGAGATAGCAGAGGTTATTGGGGTCTAAGCTTCAGACCCAGCGGGTGTGTGGAGGCCACTGTGCTCGACCTTACGCTGGGAGGAGAGCCTGAAAACAGGATTAGAAAAAAAACGAAGGCAAGCAACAAGAGGGAAAGCTGACCATTTCTCGAACATTTCCTTAATTGAGCTTTGCTGAAGCCACAACACCGTCGGTTCATTCATTTGCACTAATAGATGGTTAATGAGGTTAAGACAGCTACGACATTAACTACTGTTCCATGGGAATCGTATCATGAACATGTCCTATTTAAGGGTAAATCCAGATTTACAGATGCCTTCCGTTGGCTCTGTCAGCTTTGAGTTTGAATGTGTTTTTCTTCGTCATTTCCAGTAGCTCGGGTGTGAATTTGACTATTTACAGCAGTGGGCTGCAGTCCCTACTAACAGGGCCTTGAACTTTATGAGGTCTGATCTGATAGTGAAAGCTGTGTTATCGGTAGAGTCCGCAGATGGCGGCCATACAAGTTTGAAGTATCTGTGAGAAATAATTCTCCCCTAATCCTTTTAAGTTGTCCCGCTGCCCCCAAAAAAACATAGGTCCCCCTCCCGTTCCTGCTTGGGACTTAGTGTGGAGGTGCAAGAGACTGTAGACAGTTTTAAAAAAAAAGCCATCTGGCAGAAAGGGGGTTTGGGGGTTGGGTGGGCAGCCTATTGGCTGAGCTAACGAGAAGCGTTCTGATGGCTCCTGCTTTGCGTGCAGAGGGGACCTGATTTGTCTTCTGTAGAGTTTCAAAGCTCCCCTTTGGCAGCAGGTATCCTCGGTCCTGCTTTTGTGTGTTAGATGCGTGTGTGTTTGTGTGTGTGTGTGTGTGTGTGTGTGTGTTTTTTGTGTGTGTTGTCAGACTGCGGCCCGTAAGCCTTCCTCTCTGGCTGGTCGGGCCTCTCAAGCTCTGCTCCCCTCCCGGCCCATGCTCTTGCCTGGTCCCCCCCACCTGCTGGGTCCCTGATCCCAAGGAGAGCAGCACGTCGGTGGGGGACAATTACTGTCGGGCTCAGGCTTTGATCATCTGACCACCAAAAAAAAAACAAGGGAATGCAATGGAAGAAGACGAAGGAGGGGAAAATGGGAATAAATAAAATGTGGAGAGGAAAAAAAACACTTGGAGGATTTTCGATTGTTGATCCGTTATTTCAGCTATGTAACTGATATAATCCCTGTAGGTCTGGATAAATGACTAGTATGATTATTGCTTTGATTGTACATAACTTAAAAGGTAAAAGTTGTCTCTAACACTTTTAATTTAATTCTTTCTTTTTGTTTGGAAGTCAAAGAGAAGCCAAATTGCTGCAGTGCTAATAAAACTGAGTGCTAATGTGGCTGTAACTGTCAGCCAAATTGTCCTCCAGCCAGCTGGGTCGCCTTCCTCTAGCCAGAGTGTGTTCCCACAAAGTCAGAACTCCCTCAGTGTGAGTGACCGAGAGGACCACGCTCAAGGGTAGCCACGTTTCTCTCCCAGAGAGAGTTTTTTGGAGGGAGAAAAAAAAAGATAAAAATAATAAGGCACTTAATTTAAATACACTAATTAAAAATGTTTCAGATGTACCATTGAATAATTCTGTTTTTAGACTGAACAACCAATAAGCAAACTGTTTCAGCACTGAATGTTTCCTGGCAACAATAGATTTAAAAAACAAAACAACAACAAAAAAAAAAGGTCATCGGTGTCATTAGTTCTAGTGTTTTTTCATCAGGTGTACATTTAGGAGTACATTTAGGAGTACATTTATTGGGGGCACATTTTCAGTCTCTACAGCGCTGTAGACTCTGTGTTTTATAAAGTTATTAAAAAAAATAAAAACGTTGCTAAAGCGAATTTAAATTATTTTTAAGCCTTAATTAATCCAGATTTATAATTTCTACTGTGATGTAAAGTACCCGTGCCAGGAATGGCAGCCTGTGTATCGGACTGAGAGGGTGATGAGGCTCAGGGGTCGGGACTGGAGTTGGTAGCTGGCTATGGCTTTGACAGTTTGCCAAAGGATGGCCTCTCTGTTCGCCCTATACTGTTTGAGGGATCACTTTACTAGATTAGGGGGTGGGATGAAAAGAGCCCCTTCACTCAAGCTGTAGCCTGCCTGGAACAGCCGTGGTTGTATTGACTGGCTGTCAGCTTTTGTTCTGACCGCTCGGGCGGCAAACGACTGGCTCTTCAAAAGACCCCGAAGTACAAGGGCGCCAGAACAAGGGGAAACCACACTCCCTCACGCACACGCATAGACACGCACATGCGCGCGTGCGCGTACACTCCGGCTTCAGAGTGCGTCGCAGGTCATTGAATGGATGAGTTCTGCTAAGGTTATGATGGTGGGTGGCTACTGTAAACTGGGGAGGGGGGGACCCGGGGGGGGACCCACAACGAAAATAACTTCATTAGTTTGTTTTGTATGAAAGAGTTGAGCCAGAACTTCATGCTGATTTTATATTCGCAGTTATGGTATTCTGATAAGAGCCTTATGACCAGAACTGAATGGCATAGGTTTAAGATAGAAAAATAACATCACATCAGCTGTCTCAATGTGGGTATTGTTTATAAAGTTCCACTCTGCAGGGCAAACCAAACGTATTATTCTCTTGAGAAAAGGTTGAGGGTTCGGTTCAACCACCTAGAAATGACTGAACCTGGGCATGATGGTGTCCCAGAGCCCCTTTCTGCCAGCTGCGTTGTTTAACAGAAGGTGGCATTAATGCCTTAGGCATCAATTCACATTGTATGTATTAAATATTTCTTTGGTGGGGGGGTGTGAGACCGTGATTTCGGCTGTGATGGTGGTAAGACGCAAGTCAATGTCAACATTCTCACTCCTCCCAATCATTGGATTTGGAGGAGCGGTCCCACTTGACCTCTGACCTCTCCCTGTTTGATTTGGATCTGAGAAGACCACTCAGAACTGTGTTTGTCTCTCTGCAAAAAGGAAAAAAAACAAAACCTGTAAGTGCAAACCAAACACTTGCAACCAAATGCCCCCTTGTTAAGTGACAAAGCCAAAAGTCACACTTTCCTAAGGATTAATAACAAAGTTAAGAGTAAATCCGGGCCGGAGCAGGTGTCACTATGGATACCATGCGTGTTTATGAGAATAAATGCATTCACTCCAATATTTAATTTTGAAGATATTTATATATATAAATATAGCTTATTTTTTTTTCTTCAAAATCTTTTTCTAACCCTTCAAACATGTTTTCTCCTCAAACAAATCTCACGTTAGGAGCTCAATGTTAAACTCAAAAAAATAAATGTAAAATAAAAATTCATATTGTCCATCACTGTTCTTTTTTAAAATAAGCTTTAATGGTCAAAGTTTTAACGTTTATATTGGTATATGAAGCTCTATCACCGGCAGACGGCCCCTAAGACACGAGGTAAAAGCAGGCTGCCTGAATCTGTACCAGATGTCTGACAAGGTGATAAATCCCATAAAATGTCACTTTGGCTCATTTGATCAATAAAACATTAACACAGTGTGAACAGCTGTTTTAAAAACTTCACACAAGTCACCAGGAATCTCACTACAGTTGGCAACCGAAAAAGAAAATAAACACATCTGCAATACAATTGAATAAATGACTTGTTGTTCAGGTTGCTTTCCAATTCTGATTCAGAGGTAAAAAAATAAAAAAATAAATTTAAACACCCAGATAATAGAAGATGTAAGTGACTCATGTCACTGCATTATAGCTTAATAATCTGAGGATAATATCCTAAAATGCACTCTTCATGGAGTTACGTTTTGTTCATCAAAGGAATAAATACATTAATGAGTTGTAAGTGTGCTGATACGGAATGCTAATGGTTATATCGCACCATAACACAGCTTACTTTCATGTCTGAAGAATTCAGATCTTATTTGCACAGTAAAAATGTGGAGGTTAAGAGCAGCTATATCCAACATTGATAAAGGATAAATCATTGATGCTGGGATAAATAGATCAGATTTTATATATATATATATATATATATTATATATATAATATATATGACACAGTGCCCTGTATCATTGGTCTATCAGCTTTAACTTGTGTATATATTGGTTTCACCATTTAATCATGACAACACTTTTCATACACTCCGTTTTGAATATTGGGACAGATTAAAATAATGTCCAAGTAAAGCAGTCATGTTTAGCATTTGGTCTCCAATCCCGCCTGAAGCCTGCAACCCATTGACCCCACCAGAAGCTCGGTGTCTTCTCGGGTATAGCTCTGCCAGGCCTGTACTGCAGCCATCATCAGTTGTTGTTTGTTTTGAAGTCCGTTTGCCTTAAGTCTCATCTTCTGCAAATTGAATGCATTTTATGCACTTTCCACTTTTTGACCCTGGAAAAAAACCCATTGTTGCTATGGCAATATGTTTGGAGTCATTGTCCAGCTGAATGACGAAGTGCCGTCCAATGAGTTTGGAGGAATTTGTACAGAAGCAGACAAGATGTTTTTTTATGCTTCAGAATTCACTGCCGTTAGCAGTTATGTCATCAACCAGGAGAAGTGAGCCACGTTCAGTGGCAGCCATGCATGCTCATTCCGTACCACTCCTCCACCATAATTTACAGATTTACAGAGACGGCATGCCCTACCTTATTTCCTCACTTTCTCTGGTACATGTCTGTAGAGGTCCTCCTTTGCATACCAGGCTGGTCACGATTGCTGAGCTTGCCACCGCATTCTTAATGTTGTTCCAAACTGTTGTTATTGGTAAGCCTATTGTTTTTGCTATGTTTCTATATATATAAATTTTTCTCATCTTTGTAGTGGTTTCCTTTTTGGTCCTCATGTTGACCAATAGCAGACTAGATATTGACAGCTCTCTTAGATCACAAAAAATTATGTAATGCAACACACCTGATTAACCAGAAACGTCTGTCAAGCCAAGTGACCCAATACTTATGATGTCTTGAAATAAAGGGATTATGTTTTAAAAGTGTAATGTTTAATGGTAAAACCGTGTACTCAAATAATCTCAAATAAAAGCTATACTTTGACCTCATAGTAATTGTAATTTTTTATATTGCAGTAAAATAATTAAAATAATGACCAATGCAATTTATTTTTGTATTAATTGTCAGTATTTGCAAAGATTTTAAAGCCAAAACCAACCACAGACAAGGTTAATTACAGAGCAAATCAGTCTCAAATACCTAGACCCTATGTCTTGGAACAAAAGTAAAAATATTTAAAATATATTGACTAATGGAGCTGCTATAGAGAAGTTTGTTCATCAACCCCTGTAGGTATGTTTTTACTGTGAACTTCCTGTAGAAAGGTTTACCTTACCTTTGAAAAGTTCACCCTGGCAACGTTTAAAAAAATATTTTCAGTGACGACCAAACACAGAATGTTGCACCAGTAGTGTACTCAAAACAACACAGGATTTATTTTGTAGCTGAAAGTTAAGAGACGCACTCCTGTTAGACAAAGCTGTCACTCGAGCCCCCCGTCTTTCGTTTCACATCCAAAGTCACAGTTAATACACCACTGTGTGCTATTAAAATAAATAAATTGAGGCGAAAAATTAAATAACGGGGAAAAGAAAGTCTTTTTTTGTGCTGTCAAGCAAGTAGCACTCAGAATGCCCCAAATGTATTACTATAAAAAAACATTGAAAAGACGGACCAAGGGGGAAAATATTAAAAGCATTGGGGAAGGAAGGCTTTTCATTTATTACCCTCTGATTACTTTTAATTGGGCACCATTTTTCTGACAAAATAGCTGAGTGTGTTTGCTGGAGTATGGGAGATGACAGGTCTAATGGGTAAGTACATGGAATCAGCCCAAGTTCTGGCTGAACCGAGATGGACCGATGTGAAGAGACAATTTCCTGACTGAGTTACACAATACGGGGCTGTCGGCAGGGGCTAAATATGTGGACCTGGGTGTGGCTGGGTCCCCCCCCCCATACTCGCCCACCTCTTTTTCGCCTGGACGTGTAGCCCTTTTCCACTGAGACATTGGATGGCATAAGAGATGCGTGTAGGAAGTGATACTCGACCACTTTATTAAAAAAAAAAGTAAACTAAAAATTGTCATCCTAATACACTTTTTGTTCTGTTTACATGCAGAAAACCCCAATTGGCTGTTTTGGACTGTTTTGGTATTTCTTCAAGCTATTCATTCAAAACAGTTCAAATTTTCTTAAAAAATCTTCTCTCTCTCTGCATATGCTTGGATTTAATCCCCCCCCCAATATGTATATATAAAATAAATACAATTTGTATTTGAAGTGCGCATTTATGTATATACATATAATATATATATATATATATTATATATATATATATATATATACACACACACACACAGTGCCCTGTATATATACATGCCCATATAAATATGTATATGTATGTATATGTGCTTCAGATTTGTAAAAATGTAACAAAAGATTAATGAGGTCTTCGCCACTTGATGATTGGACAGAACTCCAGCTTCCAGCCTCTTCGAAGCACCAACAAAATAACTCCAGCTCCTTCAGATCTGGTAATGATACATCAGATAGTTTCATAGGGTTCCTCTCTAGACAAGCCGGAATTAAAGGTGGATTAATAATTCTAAACCAGGTTAAACCTTCTTAATCTACAGGCTCGATCTGTCTGTCTGCCCTCCCAATAGATGCTCATTGCTAAATCTAATGGGGAAACAAAAAGAAAGAAATTAAACCACCAGCATTTTATATACATTATTGAGCAGGGCTATGCTACCAAGCTATGGGTGATAATTCAGAACTCGGGATAAACTCTTTAAAGTGGCTGAATTTGTCCCACTGGCTTATTCTTTTTGATTTTTGGCTCAATGTTAAAAACATGGAAACAACATAAACCAAGGAACCTGTTTAAGTGTCCTGCGTTTAATTGGTCTAAATTTTTTTGCGTCTTTTCCAGGCCATCTAAGAAATACGAAAAAGAGGTGTAGATTTAAGTCCACTAGCTAAGATTAGGGATTTTGGGTCTGCTTACCAACTGCAAAATTAAGCAAAAATGGGACCCCCGCATATGGCATTCCAATCCCTCACTGCTCCTAAAAAGACAGCTTTGAGGACGGTGTTGGGATTGCAGAATTCTAGTGGCTAATGTGGACCACCAGAACATTCATCCTAGGACGCTGCAGGGTTTCACAGAGGTTAAGGAGCATCAAATGTGGTCTGGATGAATGAAACTGTACAAAACCTGCATTGAGCCTGGCCATGTATTCCCTTGTTATCTGACTGTAGAGGCATACCACCGGCCTCACTAGAAACTGGTAAATATTTGATCAATAGTCGCTGAAACCCAGCAAGCCGCACTCCCCTTGACAAGAGGGATGCATCTATGGGGATGCACCCCTCACGTCAGCATGTGAGTTTAAAGGGACGGGCGAAAAAAGTGGTCTTGTGTAAAGGCTTGGACCTAAATGACACATTTCATGTTAACTAAGAAACATATCTTATGTTTCTACACAAAAAAAAACACACACTGGTTCAAAATGATCGTGCGGCAGAAAATAAAGAATCGTGCAGTTCCTTTGTTGTTGTTAGGTTCAGTCTTCACTGCCATGTAATTGAGTAATGACACGGGGAGGATTTTGAGTATTTTATGTTGTTGTTCTGCTTTAAGACATGTCCAGTTCTTTATCAAATATCGATGTTTAAAAAAAAAACCCAGAGTCCATTAAGGAGAGCTCTAATGGCACAGGGAGACCATAAGAGAGGGGGAATGTAAAATAACTAACTAAAAATGGGGAGGGGAGGAAAACATCAGTGGCAAGAAAAATTAAGTGTTGCAACATTATCATTTTTTTCCCTCTTAATTCAGCCATTATAAAAATGTTCTGTGAATGTAGCATGAACATTAGCCCCCTTCTGTGCTATTATCCGGGCTGTCTAGTGTTGCAATTTCACACTCCACCGATTCAGACAACCAGTCTACACGAGTCGGCTTGCCCTAGATTTAACCTTTTTTTTTAGGTAACGCGGCCGACAGAGTCGTTTAGGAAACGCGGCGCGAACGTAAACGGGATTTCTGATTTATAAGGTGTAACTATAGTTCTGTTTTTATTGATTATGACGCTGCGGTAGCATTACCGGTTAAAAGGGATACGGCTGTGCACTGCGGCTGTGGGCGTCTAGACATTAACTGGTCACCCACATCACCCCTGGGGTCATCCTAAAAACGTGCTGAAATAACAAGCGGCTTGTGACAGCTTATTGGGTGGGCAAGCGGACAACCTGTCTGGCTTTGACATTGTCGGTTTGGACCACAACTCTCTCATGCTTGCTGTTATAAGTGTTAAAGGTGCATGTTTTGAAGTCCTATTTATATAATACCAAGTACCCTCGCTGTTCAAGCTGTGATTATTATGTTTAAAACAATTTGCTAACAATCCTCCTTCCATATATGTAGTCTGAAATGCCACTAATTTTATATTGCTGTGTATAACTATAGCACTCACTGAGTAGCTATTAATGACAGGTGGCAAGACATCGGTATATTTGGCATCTTATTACAAAATGTATGAATATATGGTTACATTACTTAAAAATATACTTTTTTGCAGGACCAATATACAAGAAATCCTATCCTTCCTGAATCCCCACCGGAAGTTAATTATTTCTAATACTGCCATCGCTTTAAAATGAAGCAGTCAGACAGTGAATACCTTCAGATTGACTCAGGCATATTTAACTATAGCAATCAGAGCACCAGACTCCACACCTAGGGTTGGTCACCCTTGATACACTGCTAAGTATCATAGACAGAATACTATGTCTGCCTATGTCTTCAGCCAGTTATTTAATCACAACTGCTCTGGTAATAGTGCTGCTGTATAAAGTACAGAATGTCTAATATCTCTAACGATGGCTGTGAGTTGCCCTGGATAATGCCATCTGCTGAGCAGATTAATTATGTGATGTACAAAAGAAATGGAAAGACAAAGACAGAGGGAGCGGGAGCATAAATGTTCTAATCCAGCCCAAGCATCTATTGGAGTACTGTTATAAGATACATGGGAGCATTAAAAAATTAAATAAATGACAGACCTTTCTTTAGCTTATCATATTGGAAGATTCTGTGGTCTGTGGGTGATCCGAGCACATCCGTCCCTCTGTAGAGGTGAAAGAAGGTATTGGCACACAAGAGTTCCGTCATCTGGAAAATCTTAAGAAAACCACAATGTCTACACAACTGCGTAAAATGCATTACCTGTTTTTTTTTTTTTTTTAAAGGAAATTCTTGACCTTGCTACTAACCTCTGTTTTGCTCCTGCTATCAAATACATTCAGTTCTTATGAGGGATGGCATTGGTACACCTGGCCTGCTGAAGCTCAAAGTCTGTTCATCAACTGATCAACTGATGTAATACTGCCAACGTGGTGTTCCCTGGTAGCTGGCCGGTTTTGTTTTGGTGAGAGATGTGCTTTGTGCTCAGCAGTACCAGAACTGCACAACCCCGCACCCCATTGACGAGTCATGGTCTCATGTTGTAGGGGTAGGAAAATCCACCAACATGGTTACTGTCCCACTTTAGCCTGTCCATTGATTCTCTTGTCTGCCAGCCAAAATGGCAGCCACATGCCCGCAGTGCCCTGGCAAAGCCCTGCCACCCCCCTGTCACCTGAATGATGACCTCTGATCCCTTGCGCCATCACTCAGATGCTACGAAACCTCCCATGGAGGGGATTCAGGAAGAGAAACAAAGGACTGTGTCCCGTTAGCTCTGTTTATTTCATTTTTGGAAGAAGATATAGAAAGTCATCACACTTTGGCCCCGGGAAGCACGCACAGAGAAGAGCAGGTACACAAAGATGTTTCTGTGTATATTAAGACGCTAATGCTTCGCAGGACAATGAGTGCTTTGGTCTCGAAATACCCTTGTCATTTTTCCTTGAAATTGAAAAGGAAAAATAAAATAAAAAAGGAATTGGGGAGTTCAAAACGGTAAAATAAATTATTTTAATATAACCACTTAGCTGCGGATCAGTAAGGATAGTATAGTGGAACATTTTTATGTTTTGGATGAATTTTCACCCTATTAAGACCGAGTATCACGAAGGCAGGATATTTAAACATTGTAGACGGCTACCAGCATAGCTACAAAAATAATAACAAAATGTCTCAGGTGTTGGGCCACTGCATACAGCGAGTACAACATTGGTACAATTTGGACCATGGGGATCTGCAATAGTTACGAAGGAATTTAGCATCATCCTTCCATTAGGGTTTTCTCTTTAATTCACTTTGAATTGTCAGAAGGAGAAACCGCTGTTGCAGATGCTGTTCCGGGCAATCCTACAAATGCTTCATGGGACTGAGATCATGTGCTTGGGAATGAGTCACAGAAGATGGGTGACTTTGCCCTTGTGCTCCTCAAAAATGTCCCGATTTCCCCTCCAAGTGTACACACGGGCCATGTTGGGAAAATATTCTCCACGGCATTGTGGCATTGCCTGAACCTTTTACTGGTGGGACTTGCGCAGACACCCTGAGGAACTCTAGGTCACATCAACAGCCTTCTCCAACACTAATTTTCCATGCGTAGCAGTTCCCCTGCACTGCATGTTTACTGTAGCCACGTACATATGGGTAAATTTGTTTTATGGTACCATTGCATTTACATTTCTCATGGCACCTGCGGCCCTTTTTACTGCGTAACGCTATGTTCTTCCAATAAAACTTATCTAGTTGCTATGCCGGACCGTTTTCAGGTTGGGCTGGAGATGAGACCCAGGGCATGTTTTAGGTGAAACAGCCTTTCAGAAATTCGAGAGTATAGTCTTTCTCTAGAGGAGCCCTATTAAACATAAAAATCCATATTTGATTAAAGATTATAGATTGTAATATGTTCTCCTCGTTTTAAATTCCTGGTGAAATTTTCAAGACAAGCACTGTTAACTATGGAGATATATGGTTTATATAAATATGGTTTTGAGCTGTTTGGCGGTTTGGTCCCATTTGCACAGGACTATATTTTCTTACCTTCATTGAACATTTTTTCTGGGAGTTCTGGGAGCCACTAAAAAATTTATCTGATCCTGTTCCAAAAAAGACTGTCATTCACTTTGCGTAGGAGGTATGGCAGGTTTCTTAAAGCTGCATTGGACCTACAGCGTTCATACTGAGCACATCCTTAGTGAGTGGTATACAGCTGGAGAGCCCGGTCTTTTTAAAAGTATATCAGGTTTGGTACACAGGGAGCCTCAGGGGCAGCAGTCTGATTAATTAAACTTAAATATCTGAAGCATAAAGCGTGCTTTGGGGAGATTTAAAAATAATTGTTTAGTCATTATTCAATTAAAGTTTAATGCCCTGTCTGGACCCACATTTAAGATGGATAAACCTACAATCTCTTTAAGGGGCATCTAGATTAAGATTTTAGTGCACAGATCACAAAATCAGGGCAAAGGTAATGTAGTTAGAGGAATAAAATGACAAATGAATCCAAGCTATTTTTTTTCTACGGCTTTTTAAAAATAACGAGTTGTAATGGTCTTAACACAACTTCCTCAAACATTCTGGAGTATAGGATATTTAAGTACTTGATTGTTAACGAACTGATTCAAGCAACAAGGTAACCTAAAAAGTATGTAAACCTTTCCCTCACTTTAAATTAATTCACTTTTAAAACACAGGTTTACAGGCAATTAAATTGAATTGAATAGCTTGATAATTAGTTTTCATTTAGATAAACTTCAATTTAGTAAAACTACAGTCGATTGTAAACAATGATGAAGCGTTGCATCAGATTATTCATCAGATGGGTATACTTTGTTGCAAGTGTATCTTTTATGGGCGTCAGTTTATGTACTTTATGTAGGTAGTTTTTATTCAGTTCAAAGACACATTGACACAGGAGACTGTCACTGTTGCTCCTTTTGATAACATTTTCTGTTAAGATTGTTGAAGTTCATTATATGTATGCGTATATAGGCCATTATACGTCACTAGTACACACTGGGGTAAACGGTGATAAACGTCGTTAGGTCGCAAACTAAGAGCTTTATTCGCCTTCACGGTTTGCAGTCAGTAATTACTAGCCAAATTTTTAGGATTTCCAGCAGCCTACCTTGTTCTACAGAGCCTAAATACAATGTGTTACAGATCAATCGTTTCAGTTGAAGATCTTAAATTGTTGGACTAGATTATCTACTCCTGAATATTCACTGGTTTCTAATCAAAAGGGACGAAGTACTAGTAAATCGCTGATCTTTGCTTTTAACGGCCCCTCGAGGCAAGGGACTCAGTGGGAAATGTGTTGGCCCAAACAACAAAAGATGCGGGATAGCTATTCAGTTGCAAACGCTTTTGCATAACATTCTATAATTGAAGATTTCCAAACGAAAAGCTATTGAAAGACAATGTTGGTAACCTGGCTTTTAGGTTCGAAATCGGCTGAATGCGGTCAAAGACCAAGAATTAATTCCAAATGTATAGCGCTAACGCGAGTTTTTCCCCCCTCCAAGACCTAACATTTTATCAATGCTTCCAATTAAGTCGACAACCCGTAGTTGCGTTTTCACAGCTATATTAACATTTTTAACATTTGCAATTTTTAATATTTTTAAATCGCGGCCGCATGGCTAAGCACTACACGTAGTTCATCACTTGTGATGGGGCGGAAAGGGGGTTTAATTGACCCAGGACCTTCACGTAGTTCTACTTATCAGTGCAAGTCACGTAGTATACCAAACGCTTTGACGAAATACGATTACCCCTGTAGTGCCATTAATGCTAATTTCGCAATCGAAATTATCTTATCAGATCGCGCCACCAAAGAGTAAAGACCCACGACGTTCTTACTTTCTCCCGCTTCCCTTCGATTGCCTGAATAGTGAACCACGTTTGGAGCTCTCTGCGAGAAGTCAAAGGTTTACTTCGATTGCTACATAGAGGAAGTGCGAAACTGTCAATTGCCCATAAATACGTCTTTCGTTAGGAGCAGAAAATGAGACCATCCAATGACACAACCGCCCTGTTAAGGCCTGCGCGCCTTTGCATTAAAGAACATCTGGTCGAGTAGTCGAGTAGAGATTTTACCGCTTCAACTTGTACTCCCGGGACCCTGTGCATTTGCCAGCCTGTGAATAAATTCATCAAGGTTTTGACGCCTTACCATATGGTAAAGTATTAAAGTGATTCTTGTTAGCCATAAAACGTATTATCTCCGGGAATTCTTCGGTAATTAAATAAAACAATATTATTTATAGGTCGTAATAATTAAGAGCCCTTTCACATAATGACAGTATAATGACACAACTGGAGCCGCGTTCCCTTAAGACATTTCGTGCAATAAAATAATAAAAACGAGAAAGAAGTAGTTTTACTGCACTTATTGAGCGTTGATGTGGTATAACTATGACCTTTTTCGTAATTTACATACGTTTACAGTTTTGCACTTGTGTTAAATCTCACTTGGGCTGGTGGGGGTAGGAGAAGAAAACGAAACCTGCTGGACGCCTAACATAGATTTAAATACGTTAGAGCAATTGCCCTGGCTTCTAGAAGAGCGTGCAGTTCTGCCCCCATGATTTACACGAAGCAGTCGTATGGTGCACGAGCATGAGCGCCAATACTAATTTATATATAAATATGTGCCGAATATATTTGGCGCCAAGCCAACCCTTGAACGACAAGAATTATACAAATACAATAGCCTTTCAGTAAATGTGTTTGAGGGCTTCGAAATATATTTACTAGAAAGTAATAGCTAAAATTACTAGTTTACCCACTGAATGCCCGTTGTTCATTGCTTTGGTTATTTGTTTAAATTCAGAACGAATTGTGGAAATAATACAATGTAAATGAAAATATTGCCCACGGCACCGTCTACAACTCTCTAAAACTCGTTATTAAAGTACATGACAATGGCATTGTCACTGTTATTTACCATTACAATAGCCCTGCCACAGGTCTCAATGAAAGATTCTAAAGGGGCATATCCTGTATTATTATTCTCGTTAATGATGTTTGCATATTCAACACTTGGCCCCGGCGAATTACAGGTGAAATCAACATCCGTAATTAAACGCAAATTATCTTCATTTCAATACAGGTTGAGTAGAATTCCTAGATCTGAACGAGCGTTAAATCAAACTCAAACTTCATGATTAACTGCAGAACAGGCGAGTCTGACAGGTCGTCTGGAGTCTGAAGTCTCTCAAGATTACAATATTAACCCGCATAGAAACGGCCTTTAAGGCGTAATGTATGTGTTTTAAGGTTAGCAAAATCTAACGCACGTTATCATATACAACCTGAGCGTGTTTGTAACAATAAATAACACTAATTGAAAAACGTAGGTTTATATCGGCCTATAGTCGACAATGAAATCAATAGTGCAGTGTCCCATGCGGACTCACATTGGTAACGCACCGGACCTTGATTAGACATTAAAGTTCCCAAATAGTTTCATCTGTGGTAAGCACGCATTAAACTTTACTGAAATCATGGTAACCGTTCAGTTCAAATTAAGTGTTAACCACAAAAGCATATTGCCAGAAGGAAATGTAGCCTTCGTTAATTTTCTAACCAACAATTCTTCATTGTTACAGACTATGAACACATTCTCATTTTAAAAGTTTAATTTACGTTTTAAACGATTCAACATTTATTAAAAAATAAAAGCATAATTAGTTTATTAATTTTAGTTGTAAGTAGACGTATTCGGTTTTTAGAATGTAACTTATTTTATTACTGATTTTTAGTTTTCCATTTAGAGAACATTATTTTACTATATATCTTATATTATTTGATGCGTGGTTTGTATTACTATCTTTGTTACCAAAATTGCTCAAAGGGTTGTATTATAGTAGGAGTAGGAGTAGGAAACCTGATGGCCGTTTATTAGCATTTTTTCTAAAGTATTAGGCCTACTAAACGTGGTTTACTTGACGGACGGTGTGTTTTTAACTATTAAAACCACTTTTCTTGATATGAGTTTTCACAAAACAATGCCAGGAAAATATGGGTTGCTACAAACGATAGCAATAATTTAGTTAGAAATGCACTGTAACCTTATCGACCCGCTTCCTGTTTGATGGTTTACAATCTCACAATACAAGTTATTTCGCAATATAATTTTGCCACCGACTTGAATGGCATTACATCTACTCGGATGCGTGACAAAAAGCTTTTGGAACTTGCATGCTCTGTGTTTATCCTCTCATAGCGCGCTCCATAGCATCCCATAACATAGCCATAAACATAACCAGTGAAATCTTCACATTTGCCTTTTTCTATACAGTCAACACCCACGACAATTCAAACCAAATATATACATGTCACATTTTTCAGTCACTTAGAGTATTATAGTGTAACTGCTGCGTTGATTTCCCAATGTTTATTTTCCAGAAGATTTTATTACCTATGGCATTACAAAGAGTATAGATTTTGTTCTGAGCATCCATAACCACACCAAAGCTGCACTCAGGATAATCAGCAACAATCCGAAGCTCCAAACACTCCGAACCAGACGGCAGTACCACGTGACCAGAGACCTCCACAGAAGGCAGTCTTTTAAAAGCGTTTCTTGAGAGACTGATAAGACACCGCGGTCGTCCGATACAAAGTCACAGGGATAATGTATTATCTTATTTGCCATTAAAGCCCTTCAAAATATGTTTGCAAAATCTAGTGAAAATTTATCCGTAGTATACCGCCATGTTGTGACGTCATGTTAGTCGACAAGAACTCTATCTGACAGTGTGCCATGCGAAAGTTTACATGCTTATGGTGAAATCAAAATTGTTTTTCGAAGGATGTTTGTATATGGCTTTTGGGTTATTGGGAAAAGAAAATATATATATTTTAAAAGAAAATGGTAAAAAATATTGTATGTTACGTATAACAAACGATTTATTAGATCGGACATCTACGTGCTGAGGAAAATAATTGTATTTAACTCTAAGCAACAAGAAAATTACCTGAAGTTGTATTGTTCATGATGCTGAAAGTATTCTACTCTTAAGCGACGTTGGTAGTGGATAATATAAAATAAACAGCTGAGGATTTCAATCCAGTCTAATTTTTTAAATGCGGTTTTATTGACCGTCTGGAGTATTGTTTATACGTAGTCCACATAACCAGTGGATGTTGTTTAAGTTTTAATTAATTTGGGTAAATCGCACATCCACCTCGGTTTTTTTTTAACCCTTATGCATCTAGCCGAAACAAGCTGCTTTGAAAAGGAGCAACATTTTTATTCATTAGCATTTTTAGATCTGTGACCTTTAAATGGGGTGTGCTTTATTCAGGAAGCCTATTTTTTAAGGGATACAATTAATCGATTGCTCTTTGAAAAATAGTAAAAACGTTACTATCATATTACAGTTTAGCCGCAAAACTTGTTATTATGCAATTCGGTATTTAAACTGAGTTGATATGACTTTCAAACAAACAGCTTATTGTAAATGTTCCTTAACGTGGTTTCATCCCAGGCCATTCAATGCTGTTGTCTCTATGATGCATATAAGACAATAAATATGTGGTTGACAGTTGATCCACCAACTTAAATGAGTAAATGAGCCGCTACCCACTATACGATTTTCGTTTGATAGACTTCATTTGTGCCAAAAAACAAAACATTTCCAATGATCTATGCCCCTCTCCCCAATATAACTTAGGCGCACACTGTAACACAGTTTGACAGTATGACAAGACACCTTTCTAGCTTCAACGGACACCTTTCCAACTTCTGTCCGTTGGGCTGCCCCAATCAATGGGGACAATAGCTAACAATTTGGCTCGTCTCATCTGGTAAAAATAAAATAAAAAATTCACGCTACTCTAAAAATGGCACCCACTGTCAATATATTGGCTAAATCACCCACTTCCTCCTCACTTACAATGTCATAACCGGAGGAGTAATAACGAAGAGTATTGTAGACTAACGAACGATTTCATTGGGCTAAATCACCTTGTAAACGTTTATCTTTAAAAAATTGTAAAATAATCAAACATGTTTAAGTTAGAAAGGTAAGAGCTAGTTCTTATAATGTAACAACAACAATTCCGAATTTAATAATTGCCACGTAGTCTGCCTCCACAATTAATAAGTTCAACCTCTACTTTTCATAACGTCTACGAATAATTGGACCCAAGTACGCGATACGAGCGTTTGTAGGTTAGAAAATCATTATTTTGCACCATTCTATTTCCATGAAATGGCGTTGGATTAATTTATTGGCTTAGAAAAATTTGTATGAAAATAACGATACCTAAAATAAACGTGCCAAATATGCACCACCTAACAAGTTATTTTTAAAAGTAATAGGTGATATAGTCTTCGCGTGTGATCCATACTTTTCAGTAGCCTATCAGCAGACGGAAATGTAATTCAGAGTAAGTATATTCATAATCACATTTACACAAGCAGTTAGTGGTCGAACGTGTTTTCACCACTCGGCTAAAGATGAACAATTTCCATTTTATTTTTACTTCATTAAAACAAGTAAACAGGATGATAGTCAAAAAAAAACTTTTATTTTTAAATTTACTGTGCTGTGACATTGATGCACACACTGAAACACATACTTGCATCTACAAAGACAATTTATGCTGGAAAAAAATAAATTACGGACGGTTTCATTAGCTGTTTTTTTTTTTAATTAGAAGTAATTTTATTACTTTCAACCTTGCTTTGTTTTTATGCCTGTGAAAAATATGCAACTGCATGATCATATCAGGTAATGGCCAATAAATATCCCATAAATTTCTCCCCATCTAGAAAAAGAGTAGCCTACACCCTTAAAAGTAAAAGTAAATTGGGTCAAATTAGGCCATTATTAGAAATGATTGTAGGGCCTGTTTCAATCCTAATTGCAGTTTGTCCGAAACTAATACTTTTACAAAGACGTTACTCTTAATTTGTGTGCGAATCACACGGGTTTCAGGATTAGGCTATCTTCAAATAATAATAATATTAAAAGCAATAAACAAAATAGTGTGTTATTAAAAGCTAAGGGAAATCTGCAAAACCGAAAGGTAAATCTCGTGATTTGTCGCTGCATAGGACAAGAGGTCACATTTTGATTTTTTTTCTTCCAGGTTTAAGATTAAGGTTCTTTACATGCTAAAACAGAGTCGATGAAAATCAAGCAGTATAATACAAATTTCAGTTCCTGTCATTGATTATATATATTGTAAGACATTTTGTTGTTTAAAAAAAAAAAAAAAAGATACAATTGCAATATGCGATCTTTAGATCTTATATTTTTAATGTTTATGACCCAGGGCTGTACATACTGTTAGAAAACATTTCCATAAATATCATTTGAGTCTCGGAACTTACGTTGATAATTAAATTACAAATGGATAAATATGATATTATGGATCCGTATTTACATTGTTATTTAAAAAGGCAACGGTTAATTCAACGTATTCGAATACCACATTTCTCAACCAGAAAACTGACGTTGACAACAGATTAGACCCCATCAAACAAGGAAAGTACATTCACGAGTATATATTTTTTTATTTTTTTTGTTCAAGTTCAAGACAAAGACTTTGGCACGTTTCTTAAGACTGTGTGAAAATTTAACAATCAATTAAATGGTGATCGGAGTATCACCCTGAAATGACACATCGTGAAAGATTTCCTTTTATTATTTTTTTTTAAATATAATTTTGAAAAAAATACATGAAATAAAAATAAAATAACTATCTGTAAACTAAAATGGGTCATCCCCATTATTATTATTATTATTATTTTAGAAAGTATTATTGTTTTATTTATGTTTTTGTTTGTTTCTCAAAAGTCAATTTCGAATCCTGAGAAATGACGAGGCATGATGGCGCGGGACATCTGACGCTATCTCATCTCCAGAAAAGTAGCTCCAATACCCCTTTTGAACACCTCAGGGTGCACGTGGTGTAGGTTTCCTTAACCTTTTGGTCCACTTTTGAGTCATCTCGATTTCAAACATACCATTCATTAAAGTTGGGCGGAAGTCCGTCGTTGTGTGCTGTGGAACTTTGCACGGGTGCTGGGGGAGTCTTCGTCGAATCCTCGGCGTTTGCTGAAACCAGTGCGGGTGGTGTGGAGGATTCATATCCAGAACTTGCTGCAGGAGAAGACTCTGAACCTTGAGTCTCATGTACCTAAAACATCATTCCAAATTATTCCAAATTACAACAATAAATGCAATTATGAGGCATCATGCTTTCTAAGAATCATATATCATTAAATACGTAATCTTAGGTATATGCAATCAATCACATTTTACGTAGGCTATATTTTTAGTCTTCAGCCCTACTAAAACTTTTTACGTGAAGTAGGCCCATAGGAGATAATTATTCACGTGAAACAGCGTATATATTACCTTCATGTGTTTCCTGAGAGAGCTGGGATGTGTGTACGACTTGTCACAAACTTTGCAGATATACGGCTTGTCTGAAGTGTGGACATGCATGTGCTTTTTTCTGTCGCTGCTGTTTGCAAACCGTCTGTCGCAGCCTTCAAACTCACATTTAAACGGCTTTTCACCTGCAACATAAAACAAAAATATAGGTTTATTTATTTAAAAAAATATTCACAAGTGAAACACTGATTGTATGTTGCGTTCCTTATTTCTAAAGGAAACGTTTCAAAGTAGACCACTGATGGACGAGAACGAAATATGTGCATCTCCCTTTACTGTAATGGCTACAAACCTGATTGAAACCAGATCCGTTGTTTTTTATATTTTCAACTCAATCCACAACACTAAGCCGGAAGTAGACGGTTAAGTCTCCGAGCAACCAGGCCGAGTAAATATGGTACTTCACACATAGGCTACTTATTTGACTACTTATCAGGAGTAGCTCTGGTATTTGCCAATATAAATTGATTTAATCTAAAATAGCGAAGCAATTAAATAAGTAGTTATACTCGTGCTGTTTCTTAAATCTTAATATGCAATAATAGTATTTATATTACTGTTAATAAATTGTGAAGATTTTCAAAATTCTACTTGCACTACACCTCTTTTTAAATGTGAAAATATATTTCCATAACCGAGGCATAGACTGTCACGGAACTTCATACTGTTTCTGGGTTTCTCAGCATTCAAATATCTAGCGACATTTTTGAAATGAAAAACTCGAAACAAAATATAATATAAAATACACATACTCTAATATTTGAAAAGAATAAACGAAATTCGTTGTAAAATGAAATTCGCTGCTAATTTAGACTAAACGTTGTTTACCTGTGTGAGTTCTTTTGTGTATTTTCAAATTTTCCGATCTGGCGAATATTTTTCCGCACCCCGGGAAAGGGCAGGGGAATGGTTTTTCTCCAGTGTGTACCCTTATGTGATTCACGAGTTTGTATTTGGCTTTAAAAGATTTTCCTTCCCTGGGACAATCCTCCCAGAAACAAGTGTGGTGACTTTGTTCGGGGCCCCCGACATGTTCCATGGAAACGTGCGTGACCAGCTCGTGCATGGTGCTGAAAGTCCTGTCACACGTCTTCTTCGGCCGATTAATCTGGGTCTCGTCGATCCATTTACAGGACATTTCTTGTTTAATAGGCTGCCTCATATACCTGAAGAATGCTCCGGGACCGTGGTGTGTAGGCATGTTCATTCCCATGTTCATATTGATTGAATGATTGTAGTTGTGCAACTGGGCAGTACCATAAGGGTCTGCGCGCGGGCTGGCAACCGGTCGGTAGGGGTCGGGTCTTCCAAAAAGGTCCCCGCGTAAACCCAGATGCATTTGACTGTTTACTACATGTCCGTTTGGAGATGTGTGGCTCGTGGTTTGATCGTGCAGTCCTGGGAACAAGAGGTGTCCTGTGTTGTCTGAGATCCCGGGGGGTCCGTGCAGACCTCCTGCCGAAGGTCCAAATATCCCGTGCTGTGCACTGCTGGCTGCAGATTCCCCAATACCCGCTGCACGGTTTCTGAACAAAAAATCCCGCGTGGAATTGAAAGCTCCGCTGCCGTACGATCCCACCTGTCCGCCGTGATGGTGGCCGAGGGCAGCCGCGTAGCCAGAGGCTTGCGCCGTAAAAGCGGAGGTCTGGCTGGAGGCGATTTCGTGGGCAACAGGGCTGAGCTTGAAGGCTGTAGAATGGGATGAATCTCCGAAGGGATTGAGCCCCAAACCTGGATCCCTATTTCCCATCTCATGGTGCCTCGGCGGAAAGCCCCCGACACCGAGAGCTGAGAACTGCGGACCGCTGTCAAGGAGCATAGTCGTCAAATAAAAAACACTGTAAAAAGTGGAAAACCTAGGCTAGAGAAAATGTTTCAAAAACGCACGTTGTGAAAAGACGAACAACTATGTTGACCGTTGTTTGTCTGAAGTGGAATTTTCAAAAGAGAAAACGAAACAACAAAAAAACAGGCAAATCCTTTTCTCAGCATCTGGGAGTGAAACTAACTCCCGTTACAGTGATCCTTGGAATGAGGATCGAACTTTCCCCCCTTTTCCAAGTGAACGATGTCCTTGGACTGATAAAGTCAATCACTCCTTGCACATAAATGAACTCGGGAGGCAGCCCTGCAATACCCAATGAGAGCCAAGCTACCTCACTGACACGTGACAAAAGCATACTGAGTTAATTGGTTAGATATCTCTTGATTGGCACAGTTTGGCATTGAAAATGGCAGTTCGGCTCTGCGATTCATTTTGATTGGTCAGTCGAGGCATTATTTGCAGGTAAGGCTACTAGTCATCTCACTTGAATAATCGTGACTTGTTTATCTCCCGTCTTAACACGAGATGTTTAGCAAATATCGGTCACAAATTAAATTGAAGAGTGTCCTATAATTGCTTTCTCTTGTTAAAAAAAAACAATAGCATGGGTGGCAAATAGTAAATACTTTGGTAAATATATTTTAAAAATACTTCTCGTCTACATTTGATAATCGCGTTTTTGCTCTCTTTTCTTTTAATCGGTTATTTTTCAACGAATAAAGTATATCGATGTAATTGATAAAATGTTTAAAAATTTACTTTGGAAATTCAGAGACTTTAAATAAGTAGCCAACAACTTTGTAAGCGCTAGGAAGACAACATGTTTTATAGTTCTCAGAAACCCTAATTTAACACATGATCTTGACAGTGACGTTCGCGGTCTTCTCTCTACGATTCCTCACGACCATTTTACCCACTGATACGCCCTTTCAAAACAAAACAGGTCCCCCCTTACATGGACCAGTTTATGTATGTGGTCACTTTGTTTTATAAACGCTTTTATCACACAACACGAAATGGAAGCAGTGGTAAGGTCTCGAGTTGAACTTAAACTTTACTATCCATAATTTGACGTTTGTGTTCTTTCTAAATATTTGGTTTGTCTTACTTGCTTTATATTTCACGCGATTATCAGTACATTTGGCAGAGATCCGAAAACCTTGACGGGGGGGGTGCGGGGGTCATTTTAAAAAGCTCTATAGAGTGTAGAACGAAGGAGTTCTAAAACAGACAGTAAGGTGGCATTAATTGTAAAACTCCCAGTATTCTTTTTTCTTTGGGGAAAAAAAAATCGCGCTACTGAGCTAATTTCACAGGATTGCCACAGACTCGCTGCATGAAGCATACAATCTGATCAAATTCAGAGTCTGGTTGACTGCTTCAAGCAGCGTTTTATAGCTCCAAGGCTTTCGCGTGCTTACTCCCCAGTCTGTCTCAGGAAGGAGCTCTCATTCTTTATTTTAGAGATTTGGGAACAGAAAAGAACTCCGTAAACCCCCTCCATCTATCCTGATTTCATTTCCTCAGCATATTTATTCTTCGAGAACAATATGAATTAAAAAGTAAGGTGAGTTTATTATAATATTTGTATGTATTTACTATACTATATATGTTAATTAATTAACTTTGTTAATGAATTTAACATCTTTAGAGGGTGGGATACAGTGCGTTGTAAATAACGTGTCAAAAGTAGGTTATGAAAACATCTGATTTTGGTATAAATTTGGTGAGGACCCCAAATCCGAACTCTCACTTCGACATAAAGGTCACATCGGCCACGATAGCGTACACGGAGGAACATCGAGTGTAGTAAACCTTGCGATAGATAATACAGGTAGTCGCTGTTTAATCTGTTCTGAAGAGTCTGCGTTTTATCTAGAAGGCTTTGAAGTTCTTTATCAACGCGTGTAAATTGTCAACGCGTATAATTTGTAGTATAAAGACAAAACAGTTACCGTACACACGAATGCACACCCTTAGAAATACACACACCCTCTCTCTCCCTCTCTCTCTCGCTCAAACTCTGAAAAGAACACACGCGCGCATTATGACGAGTAGAACGATTTACTTGGAACTCTTTTTGTCCAGTGATTTATGACGACCTCTCTAAACTCCAAATGTTTTCTTGACGTTTCCCCTTTTGATGTTGTATTAAATTGCTGAAGTTAGATGAGTCTTTAGGGTTATTACATGTTATGTAATGTTATAAGCCGTCGGGATATTTGCAATATAGTTATGTACGAAGCACGTGCGCAGTTATTTTTTGGAAAAACTAACACTGATTCGGTTAAATTTGATTCACTATTTAGTTGTGTCTGCATTATTAGTGCGGAATGGTCACAAAAAAGAGGCCGTAATAACTGGTTCTACAAATTCTTCGTTAAGGTCTAGGTCATTGTCCTCACCAACTGTTAGACGGCGAGAACAAATAATTATACCGCCGTTCTACATATTTTCTTAAATTTCCTTCCGATTGATGCATATCAGTATGAACTTTGAATAGAATACATACAGTGTTCTGTTTAAGAATTTCAACGCTATCGAAATAACATTTGAAATATTTGAATGCAACAAGAAATGCTATTATTAAGTAATTATCATTGTTAAGTAATGGTCGATTATCACTGTCCACCTAATAAAGATTTGCAAAGTGTTATGAGAAATAATAAATTCGATTTAAAAATGAATTTGCCCGCAGTCAGCTGTTACCTTTCTTTTCTGTCCTTACAAATCTATTTGGTATTCAGAAGCTCGTACTCTAGATGCGTTTTACAGGAGTTACCACTACTGCAAGAATTGATCGTTTGTTTTATTTAAAAATATGTTAGTTAAAACATGCAGTCTGCAGTCTTATACTCATTCATTTATTTAGACTATGTTAAACAATGTCAATGTACTGTAGGTATCGAAAGACAACCGTTTTCATTGCAAAATGTATATTCCGTTGCCCAGCGTGTCTATTTTTTTTTTTTACATAAACACATTTTTGCTTAAGGATCCCTTTGAAAAAAGTTAATTTTACAATGCAAAACCTTTCATGATTATCATCAGTGTTCACCCAACCTCGTTGAACATATTGGATAATGCATTATATTCAACGAGAATTTTCTGTCTCACTTGCATGCAATAACAGCGTACGAGAAATAGCCTAATAAACGTGTAATATTTTTTTTCTCAAAAAATTAAATAACCTGACCTTTTAACATTATACATATATTTACACTTCAATTCAATTAGTTTAAAATTATTAATTTGCAGTCGTGCCTCCGCCTCAGCCCGCCTCTTCCCCTTTAATCGAGTTCTCACCGGCCTAACTTACAACATTTGCTGTGAAAACCATTAACTTGAAAGTTCGGCCCAATAAGTTTGTAAATCCACATTAAGATAAAGGCTTTGATGGGATCGATACGTAGTGCGATTTTCTTTACGGTGTTCAGAACAAAGTTTTAAATATCCCCACACCCAGCATTTTATTTATAATTTGGTTAATTTTCTGTTCTGTTCATAAAATTGTGTATTCATAGTAAGTTCTTGTAAATCCTGAATGAATAGTGTTTGTTGCATAGCAACATGAAAAGTTTGTTCTATTTTAAGGTAATTCAATCCCAACTAGGGCTACTAGGGTTTCGCCATATGCTGTCATATAATGTATAACGCGTACACTTGTACTATCAATTGTCTTGTTGTTTACAGTAGTTATCAAACATATGGCTTTTTTGAATCTAAATAAATGTGTAAATTAGTTTAGTACAACTTTGCCCTAAATTTACCGAGTATTTAATTTGTCACATTCGAGGATATTAACTTTTAGTTACATGTATGTATTGCTTATTAACTTTACCTGTAGTTCGACCCAAGAGAATATTTGCTTGACTAAGAGCAGGCACAATGTCTAGCTAACTGCCCAGGTCGGAAAATAGGGTTAAAAAAGTTGCAATATCTTAATAAGCAACCTGTGACCTAGGGTGGTTCAATTGTTCTCCTTGTCGTCTGGAGGACTCTTTTGTTGACCCTGTCTGCATGGCTGTGTATTGAGTGGCAGCCAAAGCCAGAAGACTTTTGAAGGCATCATACTTTTGATCTTGTTCTTGTCTACCTCGCCATTTGAACGCCAGTGCGAACTTATAACACTCCTCGCCCGATGAAAGCCAGATAGGGCTGCAACAGAATCCGACGGACGCCGAGTCACATAAACCACTCATGGACTGTTGGATTAAGAAACGGGAGGCACGCTGTAATTACCTCGTGAAAGCAAAATAGCTAACACGCTTCTGGTAGTGCGTAACTTTAGTAAATAACCCCGCCCCCGTAACCACCCAGAATGTTTGTTCTGTTTTTATTCTACCACATAATCAAAACAGTGATGCCTAATAATTTAATGGCATAAAACTAATAAACTAGCTAATAAAAACGAATACCCCCCCCTCCTCACGTGAAAAAATATCCTACACTAAAGTTTGGCACTAGGGCACTGTTCAATTATGCAAAGATAAACCAGGTTCCATGATTACTATGGGAATGGGAACTGGAACGACGAAAGTGCATATTGGCTTTCTTTTAGAAATAAATGTGCATATTAATAAATAAAATAAAAATCCTTTATTCCGTGCTGTTTCGTGTTTAAATGTGAGTTTAGTACACTCGGCACATTTTCTAGCTATTTTAATCATATTAAATATGCTATTTGATTTCCACGTGATGTATTTCTATATTTATATTTTTATTCGAGGTTTATATTTCTGGATTTGTTGTCACCTAAACTATATTGGGAGCTCCCCAATGTTTTATAACCACTACTATCAAGCATAATTTCTGATCTGGTTGACGCTAAAGGAATATTCATTTGCATTTTAAAAACAGCACAATGTGAAACCATTAGAAGTGCTGAAATGAGGACTATGATAAATCAATTAATGATGTAACGTTCAACCATCCCAATTAAAATGTGAATTGTGCCATTATTAAAATTACACAGATTAATTAAGACCAAAAGTATATATCAATAGCAGATATAACTCAAGTAAAAGTATTTGAAATAAGTCACATTAGAAAGCATTTTATATGAATCTTATAAAATTGAATATATCTGTGGACCGAATTTCATTTAGTTTCACGGGTCGCTGAACTGTCAAATGTCTGGAAACCAAGTGAGACTTAGGCTGGGACCAAATCAAAACATTGACAACCCGCTAATGGCACTTTACATAACTGTATTTAATAGCTTTTTCTTTTCAGTAGAAGTAGAAGAAATAAGATACTTACAAAAAAGAAAACGCTTAGCCTACTCAAACTGCGATTCGCGGGTTGCCGGAGTTTTTTATTTTGTCCAAGCCTCGGATTCTGACAAACCGGAGTGGCACTTTATTCAATCATCATCGTTACCTGTTCAATTTTTGGGAATTTTGATGTTATACTGTTCTATGATAAACTGAAAAAATAATTATATTTCCCTGTTAAAGACTCAGTGCCCTAACAGGGACTTATATTTCGTTTATAGCACACAGCTAACCACGTAAACAACCGCTTGAGAGTAGTTTTAAAAGGTTTTTACCCAAAATAAATAAATAAAGAACAACAAAATCTGAAATACTATGAATGTTTCATTGGTCGTATTTATTGTATAATAGAAAATGCATCACGTAGAAACCGAATGCTATATTAACCTTTTATTCTTATTTATAGTCTAGTAGCTACAGGAATTTCACGGGGCCACCGTGTTTCTGTGAATTTACAGTAATTCACTTTAAATGTTTACCTTTATCTAAAGCATTTTCGCTTTTTATTCAATTTACGAATAATACGAATTATTTAACTTAAGAAGTTGTCGAGGAAAGCAATGGTACACAATTACAATTTATGGTTTAGAACATAACACTGGATTATGTATACCTTGTATCTTAATGATCACTAAAAATTTGGCTATAAAATGTAATAGGCTAGGGTTTCAGCATGCATGCGCACTCACAAATCAGACATTAATGCGTAATGCCCGTATCACCAATAACAGCTTCAAGTGACGGAGTTGATCTTTTCATTTAGCAATGGGTTCGTACTGCGAGAAAGCGAGGGATCTACTTTGGACCTGCCACACCTCTTTTATTATTGTTGTTTTAAATGAGTGGGTGATATTACAGCGAAGGCAATAACGTGTGTATTGCTTAGTAAATGGTTTGCGCGTCTTGTTAATGAACGCAATTATTTTGGTCTACAATAATATGCATTTTTCTAATTTCTTAAGAACGCATATAAATAGTTTTCGTCATCACTGTTCAAGTTACAACTGGTCTGGGCCCTACAACATACGCGAAGGTTCGCGAATTTCGTCTTGCTGATCTTGGTGGGGAAAGTGGTTGGTTAATTAAGCGAATTAATGCGACGCAGAAATAAAGCGCCACAATACGAAGCGAAGAAAAAGTGGGAACACGTAGAAATGTATATGTGTACACTATTGCTTACTTTCTCTCTGCAATTGAAAGGCCTTTCTATGTAATGCATTACGAAAAGAGGATTCTACGCGACGCGTAGACGGATAAGTTGTTAGGAATCATTGTATTGTCTATCAGTTTGGTAGTCTTCACGAGCAGTGGGTCATGAAATCGCAGAGAAAAAGTCCTGGCAGTTGGGATTTTTGAGATTTACTGATATTCTTGTTAACGCAGTCCCTGGAAGTCAAAGAGAACCCCCTAGATTGGGTAGTGGACAGACGGCATATTTCAAAGCGCTTTCTTTGCAGTATTTATCCAGTAAAGGAGTCAAGCAGGGAACACATGCATGTCCTTTTAAAACAGACCCAGCTCCTGCCAGTCAAATCAGATTTCAACCAATCACGAAGTGCTCTGTTTTAAAAGCAGGTCTACCTGCTGTGCTGTTATATTGCGCCATGGCCTGTTTCTAAGCATTTTTACTACAGACAGTTATTGCCACAAATCACAAGGGCGCGATCTGAACGGCATGGGACGAGCACCAACTTAAAAAAAAAAACTTTTACTCGAAGACCAAGAATTTAACTTTGGGGTAATATGCAGCAAAAATATTTAAATATAAGAGAAAAAAAAGATTTATGTTTTTTTCAATCTGATGGCCGTATTTTTGACAAACATGACAAACCTGTCTCATTTTAATGGCTCACTTTTAATTCCCTGTGCCTTTCTTCTACAGTGGGGGTGAATTACTGAACCCAGCGTGGTGCTGCCACCTTTGGCCAGGGCGAAAACAGGACACCCCTAAAGCAGTGCTTTAAAAGCCTTCCCCTCGCACAATTTACGAGAACAACCAGAGACAAGGTCTAGTGGCTAGTATTGGTTATTCCTACAGGCGGCTTGTAGAAGTCAGACCTTCATAAATAAGTAAGAGAAAAGTTCTGGAGGCAACTTTTTTATTTTTTTATTTTTTTATTTTTTTAAACGTAAGAGACATCCTGCCAATTACAGATCTGCAGGTCGCGAGTACTTAGCGTCCCTGGAAGATACGGTGACTTTGCGAGATACAGAAAAGGTGGAGAGCAAGTGTTTTCAGTGCCCACAGCTGGCAGGCGCCTGGGGGGGGGGGGGGGGGGGGGGGGGGGGGGGGGGGGGGGGGGGGGGGGGGGGGGGGGGGGGGGGGGGGGGGG
>JAOYSI010014097.1:39010-76599 GCA_025775065.1 Hiodon alosoides | reverse complement strand
TCTATAAAGTGACAATTAATTCTAAAACGAATTTTAAACAGCCATTATACCACAATGTGTTTTTAATAAATAAATAAGAGCATACTCACTGAATGTACATAGTTGTTTAAATAAATATACTTCCCAAAACACTGACATCCCCATAATCTTCCTTTCTAGAAAAGGCCAAATGAAATATGACGTTAAATTAAATGTACACTAATTTAAGACAGAAGTAACAACTTACCTGCCCTAATTGTGAACAAATAATTTTCCTACAATCTACCCTAGTTTTAAACAAAAGCTTGTCCTCAAAACCTCTTCCGAAGATTTCTTCTTCTCTAAAGCCCTCTGACCAGAGATCATTCTTGAGTTGGCCTCAGTAACAGTACACTCGGATGTGTGCTTTGCAATGCAGTAGATTCCATTTTGACACATCAACTGGTTTAAGCATTGTCATCATCTCACAGAAAGGTAATCTGACACACACGGGTCATCCATGAGGTCATTTTCATCATCTCACAGGAACATAATTTCACATGTACAGGTTACTCATCCAGCATTTTAACCTGTAACGAGTCAGAACATGCCTGCCAAAGCAATGGGCTACTGTCGAACTTTTCCTTTCCCCCAGGAAGCAAAAAAAGGTAACTGTTTAGAGGCTTACTCCCAAACTTCTGGATTTTGAATCAAATTCTGAGCGATGCTCCTGGATTACACTCTCAAAAGGAGCTGTGAAGACAGTGTAATAACTCGGTGGGGTAAGTTAGAGCTAGGGTTATGGATGGTGGGGTGGCCCCATTGGAAGCCAAGACTGGCAGATAAAGGGTTTCACTCTGTACTACAAGTAAAGAAAATTTAACAGTTCCCCATAATAAATGTTAGAATTACAGAAAAACACAATGCGTAAAATTTACAAAAATTCTAAACATAAATCCAATAAATATTCCCTAAATATTTTGTGGGCTCATGATTTTTCAGCCTCAGATAGTCCTGACTTTATCAATGAATGTATCTATTGAAGTGATTTGAAAGTTTTGATTCATTGCTAAATCAAGTTTGATTCTCTAACATGCACATTCATTTTTGACTTAATAATATATAATATTATGAATAATATTATAATATTTATATGTAAATATGTTGGGCCATTTCCCTTTGTATCATTTACACGATGATAAGCTACCTGTCTAAATATAAAGGTATATACAAACTTATTTGTTAAATAGATTTTATTATTTTATTTTTTATTTTACCTTGTTCTACAAATATTTACATATAAATGTCCATATTTTTAATAAGCAGCCTTTTATTCTCACCTGAAATGTCTGTTTAATTATAATAAATATTTTAAACTGTTACATGTTAAGTAAACGTTTAATAAAGATTCTTAAATAATAGTAATTAGAATAATAACAAAAGAAATAGCAATTCCTAAATATAATATAAAATAGTATAGTAATCCTGAAGCTTCATTGACATGCCTAGGCCTTTTGTTCATGCAGAAATTCTGCTACAATGTGGCGCGGCAGACCAGGGTTTGAATCTCCCCACGCGGCCGGCCCCTCTGGGGTTTTCTTTTCATTATAAATAAATAAAATTCATAAAATAAAATACTTTAACATGGCTCTATCGATAAATAAAATACACGAAAAAGGCAGTAACCAAAATACAGTCTAAAGAAAACCGTCACTATTGGGACTACTTGTACAGGTTCTAACGTCACCTTTCCTTGTCATAGGTAACTTAATGTTTTTACCAACACAGCGAATGGTGGTATAGCGGTAACACGTTGTCACTGCACCGTGTCGGTAAATGATGCGGTTCAGGAAGTCCTCCGTGAATTCACCAGCAATAATTTAGGCGGGGTATACATGCTGGTACGCCATGCTAGATCGTTGTTTTCAGAGGACTTCAGCTGACAGGCCACCAGTGTCACTGTCCCATTCTGACTGGAAGATCTAGCGTAGCTACAAAGTGATTTTCTACATTCTTCGGGTGAAAAGCTGCCTCTCGACAGCGGAAGTCTAAGTAATTCTTTTTGAGTTGTTTTTGTGTCATTGACTCGAGGCAATTCTTCTAAACGATAACAACTACATTCATTTGTAATCATTTTTATGTACGTTTTTTTTCTTTTTCTTTTGTACAATCCATAAATGGAAGCAACCAACGGAACGCAGCTTTAAAATGCTTGCTTAATACTTTATAAAGTTGCGATAAAACTTGAACTAAGCCAAATCCGCCCAAAGTTTTGTCTTCCCCTGTTAAAGACGCTGTAGCTTTCATTTGCGTAGTAAGTTCATTTAAAAATGAAACTGTTTGTTCTGGACATCTGTTTGCCCACCGTGATGTGGCCTTATTTATTGATTGCCTGCAGTGGAATTGACATGCTGTTGCCTTGTTTTGACTGGACACTAATGTCTTGCGTAGATGAGGAATTACTCTGAGATGGTCTTTGACAGAAGACAAATGGCAGCTGACCTGAAGATACAGAAAGGTGAGAAGCCTTCCGGCACAACTCAGAAACACATTTCCTGTGTAGCTCATGAACTGCGCTCCGTGAATTTTTGACCAGACAGCACCGGATGATGTAAAAATAAATAAATAAATAAAAAGTTCATGAAAGTTTCTAGTGGTAGTGATTTTCGTAATTCATATAGTCAAAGACTTTTGATACATTTGATATTGGAGCATTTGACATATTGTCTGTTATTATCTTTCCGTCGCATGAGGTGAAAAAACGTATTTCACCATTTACCTTAAAAACTGCAAATCACATCTTAAGATCAAATTGTCAGAGAATGCACGTTAATTTTTCACCATGACCATGACCTCTCAACATGTATACAGATAAGGTTTGGAATACATTTGTACATTAATTTTCCTATTAAAAAGTTTGTAACGAGCCATTTTGAAAGGGCACTCAGGTCCTGACTGTGGAAAATGTGTTGGGTGAACTTTCACTTTTCAATAGAAGCGATCAAAAGGACTAACTATCCATTTTGCAATAGTTATATCGCATAAAAGGTGGCTACATATCTATAAAACATTTAATAATAAAATATTTAAAACTGTCATCATCTCAAAGTCCAGTTTTCTTTAAAAAAAAAATGTATCACGTATTGATCAGACAAAACTTTGCAAATAATCGTTACGCTGCAACACAGAGAAGAGCCCGCAAGGAATACATTACATCTTGAATGATTAAACCATGAAACCACTGGACAAACTACTGGGCCAAAACAGAAGTTCTAACGGACTGCAACAGCACCAAAGAAAGGCTTTAAAGAGTCCACTCTCAGCTGGGACGGCATCAGTGTGAGGTTAACAAGGGTCCAGGACTGATCTCCAGGAATGTCACTCACGCTTTTACACCTGCAGATTCTACAAATTCACACCATTGATTGCCAAGGGTTGAGCTCTGTTGTTCAGGACCCCTTGGAAAAATGGGCATACATAATAAAAATCCCAAAATAGCACAATAATCAAAAAAATATGCAGTTATAAGAACAGGACAATAAAATGACAAATTCTCCAGAGCTGGCCATATCGGATTGATTAAAATCTGGGTAGACAAAGCCAAAAGCCCTTTCAGAAGGAAACGTCAATAACCACCAACAAGCAAGTCAGAGGGGAACGTGGAACATTCCAGGCTGACAGGAGTCCGGGAAACTTTTTGAAGGCCTTTCCATAGCCCATCCATGACTCGAACAAGTGCACTGTTTATTAAACTTTCTCTTGATTTGATATTCTGAAATGTATTCACCCGCATGCCTGTCGACCGAAACGAACGAGTGGTCATTTAAGCACCTTTTGGTGTAGGAAGTAAAACAATGTCTCCGGGAGACACAGACTGCAATGCCCATAATATACCTCCTGCAACGTACATAAGCTACGCTGTAATAAAACATTTTTTGTGCATGTGTATATTATTTATTATAATTTCATTATTTTGAGTGTTTTATATTATGCGCCATGTTTTAGGGATATACACTAAAATTGTAAAAAAAATGTATAAATTCATAATTCCTACTCAATAATTCATAATTCAAATTATTTGAACCCAGTTAAACAAAATCATTAACAACGTTTGAGGATTCCGTTTTTCCTTTGTTGATCAGTTTTTTATTGTCCATGTTCATGTATTGTTTCGTTCCAAATGGTATGCTAGCTCAATTTTAAAAATACAATTGTGTCAATTTTCACTGAATTATTAAAGGGGAAACGCTCCTGGTTTTTCTTTTTTCGGTAGGTGGTTGTGTGAGTGGGGGGTTCACAAAAGCATAAATTATCAGGGAACTGAAGTTTTCACAGTTGAATGGATGCGTTCCTTTTCTTCAATATATCTCACCCCCACCCCAACCAAGCAGATTAAAACAAATGACGGTCTTTGAAAGGGTCTAAAAACTGAGCCCACAAAGCAACCTACAGACAAAACCTGACAGCGCCACAACCACAACAGATGTTTTTGTTCTTTTTTTACAAGAGGATTCCTCTTTCTGCCGAGGAGTGGCACATATGATGGATATTTTAGGAGCCATAGGAAAGTGCCCCAAAATTATAGCACAAAATATGAGCTAGTATCTTTCAAATTCACTTCATATTTTCTCCCAAATTTAAAAAACAAGTTTTATATATAAATATATATATATATATATTTTTTTTTTTTTTAAACTGCCAGAAGCAAAATTACATCTTCAATAAGAAAGAACCAACTTCATTATGCCTCAACATAAAAAGATCAGCTGCTATTGATCCATAATTTGGACAAGTGCCACTTTATTGACAGGAAGACAAAATATGTTAGAGTGACCATGTTTCAAAATTCTGCCTGTACACTCAATCACTGAAACAGAAATTGCTCCACGGTATATAATAAAACAACCGTGTTCTTTATTTTCCCCGTAGATCAATGCTAATGTGACGAGGGCCCCAGAAGATGGATGTGGTTTGTAACACGCTTAACCCTTCGACTGCCGGGCAGAGCCGCAGAAGGAAAAACACTTTATTCTTATTCCCTACTGGACATCAGAATACAAGTAATTGCACTGCCATTGGAGACTGCATTTAATCCCCAATCTGACCTAGTCAAACTCCACTCGCTCCACTCCACTGTAAGGATAAAGCTCATTTTCATTGCAAATTTGATCTGAAGTCTGATCTAAACAAACATAATTTAAGAGAAAAGTCATCTCTGAGAAATGACTAGTGATGCCAGACTAGTGAAGAAAAACCATTGATTAATTTATCATTTACAGTCCCATCCTATGTAAATATTAATAATAATAATACCTTTTTAAAAATTTAATGTATTCATACATAATTAATACATGTAAAATTTATTTTCAGACATTTTTGTATTCTGAATTCGTGCAATTTAAAATGTGCTGTTGATAAATATAAAACATGTTGTTTTCAGTTATTGGAGCAACAGAATATCTTTTCATTGCGTCACCTCAAATTCCTCCCAGAGCTTAAAATAAAATCATCACATTTTACAGAACTCGACCAATTGGAGTATCTCCAATTTATACATTGATAGCGGACACAGACAGACACAGCTAGAGTCTGAGTAACTGCTGTTATGCGGTAAATGGAATTCGTTACAGAGTAATGTGTCGTTCTCTTGATGGCCTGCATTGTCCCTGGCTGACGCTGGCTTTGCCTCAGCTTTTGGGGGCCTTGAAAGAACAGAAGCCTTCCGGAATGCCCTTTCCCCACACAGTAGCTAAAATAGAGCCAGACGGTGAGGCAAACCAGCTTCCTGGGGGGGCTGGACATCTCTGCTCTGATAGCTAGATGCAGCTCCTGGCCAGATAACTTTACACCTTGGCCAAATAAATCAGGCCAAGAATTTTCCCAAACGCTCCTTTATGGCTGCCATATTCCGCTTATATTCTCCCAACCTCTAGTTTGCAGAGGAACAAGGAAAAGTTACGATCTGGAGTAATGTCCTTGTTCTCAAACTGCGAAACTATCTCTAGTGACAAGTGGGAGCGCACAAGCGATGATTTGTTTTGGTTGATGTGCCCAAACAGGCATAAAAAAAGTTTATTTCTGCCATGCGTGAACATTTCAGTGACTTATAGTAAGGAAGCTGTCACAGCACAACACCGTCTTATTTAATATTACCACTGACAGGGAGTCTCCAAACCATTAATGTCACAAACGTCCTGACAAAACTAAATCCAAAATAGTCAAATTGAAATGACCTATTTCTAAGTGGAGGTAGGATTATGTAAGATCTATAAAAATTAGATTTTGGGCTGGGATCTAATTTATTTATTCACAGTAAATGTCAGCCTTCAAAGCGTTGATATTTTGCTTGGGAATGCTTGAGATGCCATCTCTCCGTTTCACACGTTTATCAGGAAGCACGATACTGTGCTTAAACGATTCTGAAATAATATTAAACACCCCCCCAAAAATATATATATATATATATATATATATATATATATAATTATAACTATCTATTATGTAAACCAACACAAGTGCAGATGATCAAACTTATAAGTTTCTGTTCATAATTAAGAGGAAAATTGAAAATTGAAATGGACAGAATTTTCACTAAATTAATGATAGGGAATGCTATCCATATAAATACAATGTGGGAATAATAGGCCGAAACAGTTAGTTCAGTTTTTAGTTTACACTAGTCTTAGTATTTTATTTAAAAGGATGTGTCCTATCATCAATATCAAAATATGAGAGAACTCAAATGAGAAGCCAATAATCCTCCAGACAAATCAAATACAAATAATAAATTGTTCCACAGACAACTCATGATATTACGGACAAAAAATTGGCAAACGGTAATTAAGGTATCAATAAATTATTCTCCCAATCAACAAGAGCCTGTTGGATCTAAGGCAAATAGGCTAGGTCTTCAGTGAATGAACAAAGTCTTTTGAAAAACCACAATCCCGATTCGTTTCTTCACATGACTTTACACCACATACAACCTATAAAACTGCATTCAAACATGTATACACCAATTTCATTTTCATTACCTAGCCTTGAAAAAATACATTTCTCACATCAGACTTACAGCACTCTGACTTTTGAAATTGTCATTATTATTAAATCATAATTTTATTATTAAATTATATATAATTTAAATCCAGCCAAGACTATATTTTCATTGGCAATAATGAGTCTTTTTCATTAAAGTAAAAATGCTTTTTTTTTTTTTTTTTAAACCAAATACATATCTATAATTTTTAAATGCTCTTCTAGACCAAAACGTCCTGTACAAAAGTTAAAATGGTTTTAGGATACACCATGCATTGGTTACACAACATTTTTATGAAGACGGTCAAAAAAAATATCTCACTCCCCAAGTAAAAATAGCATATGAATTAAAAACTTTCAAATAAGAACAATGAACCATTGAAATAGCTAAACACCTGCCATTCCTCTTCCTACATTAGCTCAACGACATCCTTAGGCCCACTGAAAATGCAGTGATTTGGTTAAAAAAGAATCTTTACACGCTTTGGAGGAAAGTCCCTGCGCAGCATTTCGGTCTGTGCAGCAGCAGGGTTCCACTCCCTGCAGCCCTCTTTCGAAAATCTCTGTTGGTGCACCTTGAGCTCCTGGTCGTCACAGTGGCAGATGGGGCACACGGTACCATGAAGTGGAAAATGGATCTCTTGTGTTTGCAGTGGCAAAGGAGAGTACTCAAAGCAAGACTGTGGGGCCTGCCAAACTTTCGAAAGGCAAGCCTTGCTTACCAGTGATGGTGTTCAGTGTAGAGGAGAATGTCATAATACTCCACTAAATGTGATAATGCAGTCTGCTGTAATAACTCTTACAGAAACTGACGTCAAAACGGAAGCTTAAAATTCAAATGACAAACAATAGCTCTACAATAGGACAATCTGTTTACAAACAATGTTATAGATGAAAACATCTACTAACCCAATAAAATGCAAACATGTTTTAGTATCCAACAAAAATGTTTTAATGCAGAATAAAAATAACCCTAACATACTTTACTTTAATTTTTCATTTGATTAAGTTAAAGGGTTTTATGTTATATTTAAACAGAATATAAAAAGAAAAAAAAGAAAAAGAAATAAGCACAGGGTATTTTTGTGCAGCTGGCAACGTAACTCAAGACTGTCATCTAGTGTTGACTTTTAATTCTACACGCACGGAACATGATGGATTTGTCATTCAAAGTTTATTTCGGCCTGTCGAAAATTCGCAAATGTACGTCCGAACTCTGTATGTGCACGCACATATAGCGGTTAAAAAGCTATTTTTTAAAAGCTATTTAAGCGGTTAAAATCCCATTTGATTGTGTACAAATCACAATCAAACCGCCACTCTATTTCAAAGCTCAATACAAACTCTGACTTTTAATGTTTCACTTAATGCTTCACCCAATAATTATTCAGTAACTGCCAACTGCCCTTTCTCACAATCTGTTATAACACTTATAGCTATAAAATTCCATCTGATATAGGCCACACTTGAGCTACCCAGCAATAATTCAACTGAGCGGACTTTTATGACATCTGTCGTCTCCCAAAACGATAATCTTCGAATACAGTACCTGTCTAAATAAGCATCTGCCCTTTGTTAACCTTTCCCACCATTTATGCCGTGAGTCCATAAGTCCAAAATGTTCTAGTTTCTAGTTGTTCTAGCCAAGTTTATAAAGGGGTGGTAAACTGACCCTTCTATAAATTCCATATTCCACTAAGCTAAAACTCTCCTCTGGGTCAGCATTTTAATTTTTTTTATTATTATTGTTACTAACATTATTCACATGACTTTATTCATTTGTTGAACATAAGCCAAACTATCAAACTATATTCAATACAAATTATGGTATGACTAACTGGTTACTCAGAGGTACTTTTTAGAATTTGTCAGATTTAAAAAAAAAAATGTATGTACATAACATGTACATGCTCACTTAGAAATGTAGCCATTCTGGGAAATGGTTTGTATATGCATATTATTGTGGTTAGTATGGTTTCATTTTGCGGCAGAAATGTAACCGTTTAACACTTGTATTTCATGTGCCGTTTTCCCCTAAATTCCTGCGCAATGGAAAGAACAAATTTACGGTGTGGGTATCTACATTCAAAATGAACGCCCAGCTGTAATTTCCCTCCGCTTAATTGTTAGCAAGGCTGTTGCTCTCATTTATGTAAACAGAAGGGGCTGTTATTTGTTTGGCAACAGAAACGTTTTTACCAGGGACTCTACTCTTGCTTTGAGTGATTTGCCAGCCTTTTTACTCTGTCAGCAACCAGGCTTTACGGTTAAAAAAAATAGTTTACACCCAAAATTAAGATAATTTAATTAACATCTGAATATATTTATAGACTTAATAAAGCGTTCTAATTGTGTAATATGTGTTACAGAACATACTATTTTAACTGACAGACCTACGTATTGCGACGCGCGCGCGTCGAGACTGCACTAGTAGAGTTACTCCATTAGTAGAGTTAAATTGTTTTCTCAAGGATGCAAGAGCACTTCCTGTCTTGGGACATGAAATCTAATGAAAACTTCAGTTCCTTAAACACTCCATCACCGCAAGTGGCTTTTCAAAACAAAAAACCTGTACACGAAATACACGAAAGGCTTTTCTGTTAGCAGTTTATCAATTTCAGTAGGCCGACTTGTTCCAGCCGAAGTTTAGGGCCGTTTAGACATTCACAAAAGTGCGATGATGTTTTTAAATGTTCAGTTACCGACGTTCCTATGTATAATAAACAACGTACTTAAAAACATAATGGTTAACATATGTAATATAATAAAATATAATATATATTTGCGTTTTATTAAAGACTATGTATAATTTTAAGGTCCTTATCAATACCGCTAAAAAATATTTTACAACAACAAAGCTCACAATAGATAATGTCAGGGTCGTGCTCGTTCGTGCTCCTTTGCAAACACGAAAATATAGAAGTCAGACTTTCCAGCTTCAGCAAAATCTACTTTTTCTTTCTTAAAAAAAATTTCACAAACGTTAAAACATGTCCCAAAACAAGTCTAGTCTTCATGTTAGCATCAAGTACATCAGTTCTATACTGTAATCTCCTACATTAATAAATATATCTTGTAACGAATACCATCTATAAACGTTATGAATGCCGAAAAAAACATATTTACCAATATACAAAGTAAACGCAAAATATATCTCATTCCAGAGCATATTGCGATGCTAACTGATGAATCTTCAATATCTTGAATATCCGAGATAATGGTAGTGGTCGTCCTATGTCATATTGGAGCTACATTAAATTAAAACTTTTGGTAAAATGTTGGTTTCTTGAAAAATATAATTATATATTATAATTTTTATGATATAATAAGTAATGAAGGAAAGTCACAGGAAATGTCAAAATTACAGGCGAGTTATTTACACTGGTACGAACGCTGATGTAACGCGTCTAAATAAATAAACACTAGTCATCATTTAAAAAAATATACATTACAACGAAGGGAGGCATTTGATTGTGTGTGTGGGGGGGGGGGCAGTTGGAGTGACGTTATGACTAGAGCTGCATGTGCGCTTAGCGCAGGAAAAAATGTGAACGACAAAGGCGAGCTGAACTGAGCAAACTCCGGAGTGTACCTCCTTTTTAGCGACTTGCCTTAACTTTTTTACTGTGACCTTTTTCTTAATTCCTTGGGGTTTTATTATTATTATTACATAAACATTTTGACTTGTCCTTTTCCGATGATGGCCCTAATTCTCAATCGAGTTCAACAAAATTGAAAGTGCCGGAAACTAAGTTGTAGCTTACGAATGAGCATTTGCAAGCTAACAGAAGAATAAGTCATGTTGTTCTGTGTTCCGTTGCCTCATATTTTGTGAATGCTGCTGGACACATTTCCCAGCTGGTTGTGATCTACTCCCTTTTCTTTATCCTGGCAGCCCAATACCAAAAAAAAAAGTGAGAACATGTACTGATCAATGCAGGCATTTATAATAAAACACTGAACTAGATGATACAATGCTTAAACCACCAGTTTGGTTTTGTGGGTCTGGCAAATTTTAGTTTGAAAAAAAATGTATATATAAAACAAAAGGAGGACATTGACCAGTCTTCACAAATAGGAAAATTAGCAAAGTAAAGATTTTTTCCTCTGACCTACAAAAGCAGATTTTCTCCTAAGTCTTAATGATATTGAGTGTTCTGTCAATGAGGTTGACTAGATGGGGGGGGAGATTCATGCCCCATTAAAACACTGACATTAACCGTAAGTGGATAGTTGCTGAACATTGTATTTTCCTTTTCACCCATAGTCTGGGCAGCATGATTTAAAGGCTATTATCACAGCTATGTAAACTCTCCCAATTTACCTATGATATCGAAACAATGTTATTACATTGCTACAGCATCATACAATATCACAGAATTGTAAAAAGAGTTTGCGATTGCATGGTTTAGTCTCTTAGAATTTAACAGTTTTCACAATTCATTTTACGATACTAATAAAAAAACAAAAAAAACATGATTACCATAGTTTTAACAGTGGGCAGAAATGGCCTAAATGAAAAAGTAAATTGAAGCTAGCAAATTCATTATTAAAGATCACAAAAGCCCTTTGGTTACACAAATAGCTTATTTTGCAGTTTAGTGTGGACCACTCATCATAATTGCATGGTATACCATTGTTTTGCATGGCATACCACCGTAAGACGTTAATGTATGTTTCTTACACTAGAAAACTCAAGGAGTTTTGTGGTCCCAGTTAATTAAATAATAATTAATGAATAGTGTTATGATTTGTGGTTATTTGCAGTTCAGAAAATTGTTGATAATTGGAGTCTTTAGATCGAAAATAAAAAAATAAAAAAATCTAACCTGCAAGGTTAAACCTTTCAGTTGTAATAATCTCCAGTAGATGGTGACATTTTTCTGCATTGTTCGGTGGCAAAGGTGACTTAAACAATCAGTTTATGCATCTGCATTTTGCAGTAGACATTATACACATAATTGCCATGTTTATGTAATTCTTCTGCGGCTAATTTTAAGAACATACCTAAAAAGTATGGGGGGTTGCATTGGTTTTCTGTTTATTAACACATGTATAATATTAAGCATAAATCTTCCTGACTTACTTTTTAAAAATTTATATTAATATCAATACAGACACAAAGGTGTCTATAAGCAAAAATACAACTTCTTTGGGAAGAGACAGTACTCCCAAAGTGAGATAATAAAAATTGTTTTTTCTGGGAACCGGGGTTATGATTGATTACCCTTTAAAATACTAAATGTAAACCATCACAAATAGACAAGCATACCCAATCTTTCACAAGGAATCCGAACACATGCTATGCACACGGCCATACCTGCACTCTCTCTTTACTGAGTAGTGGCGGAGGGCTTGGTCCCAGTGGCCGCCCTCAGCACTGCAGGCCCAAATCCAACACGCTGTGCGTCCACAATGTTCTACTTATAACATCTGATGAACACGTGCAGGGTCACCCAGACTGCAGCATTACAGGTGTCAGCAACCGGCGTAACCTGAAACAAAGCCCAAGAAGTGGCATGGCCCCTTGTGGAGTGCCCAGTGGCCTTACCTGGTGAAGGCAGCTCACTAGTTGATCTCGGTAAACCAAGGAGACAGGGCCTATCCATGAGATTGTGCCCCGTAAGAGATAAACAGCCGTTTGCCACATGCATGGAAAGAACAAGGGAATTGCAGACAAACAACTAACGTAACCAGGGCGTCCGTTCATATGGCCATTGATTTAAAAAAAATAATAATTGAGACAACACCTCACATTATGGTCATAAATAAGACAGATTTTATAATCCCTCATCAAGCAAATTTTATATTGCAGTTATATATTTACACACAATTTCTCATTTTTCATAACAGGCTAAAATGTTTTACTGTGAGGAATTAAACGCATTTTGACAAATCATAAACAGAACAAAAATAGGCATTTTTACCCAGTGTGTCAGTCTAAACACTGAATTGTCAGAGTGGTCATTATAATTGTTTGCTGGATATGAGCACACTAAAGGCTCGTTAAATAAAAGGGAATATGTACAGTTCATCTATTTAATTTCGATATCCAAATAGGAATCTCCAAAAAGTGAATGATCTTTTTATAATTCAAGTTTCTTCAAGAACAAGTCTCACATTATGTTCCAGCGAAAAAGACTGAAGTACCTCAAAATCAAATTAAAATTTAAATCCCTGGCAATGACAACAAATGTGGCGAGAGGGGAAACTTTGGAGAAAAGTGAGAAAAGTGCAATGGTCATATGAAACTAACAATCGGACTGAATGTTTTAAAGAAGCATTCTAACGGTTTCTAGACTCGCTTCTGACAGAAATGTTGATGTTAAGCAACAATCTTTATGTCACGTTTTCATAAAGAAGATCTCAAGCTAGTGGTAAACCTAGTAAAGATCTGTCTTTTTCTTTTTTCTTTTTTAAGATAACATTCATTGTCACAATAAACGACCTCTAGAGCACTGAGGACAACACCACTTTTAAGATATCTCAGCCTTCAGACAAATGATTCAAGCCATTTCTCCCATATTAATGCTTTATAATATACGTCTATCAAGCTAACATTATCACATGCTAATTTATTACAGTGTAGAACTGAGAGGATATACTTTGGCAGGTTTACTTTCTTCTCACAAGGTAAGTTTAGGATTAAAGCTACAGATCCTCGTCACGCGTCTCAAAACTACGGTACCCGCTGCTATACATCCAACTGGAGTCGAGAGGTGCAAATAATATCCAGCAATCTTATGTGAATGCAGAATTACCTGTCACAACTAATTCAATCTATTACATTTTATTTGCTGTTGAGATATAAATAAGTGACAGATCGCACAGTGCGCTTTCTGTAGAGGCAAAACGCCCGCCGTGTTTTCTTCTTGCTTCAGAATCTGTATTCCGCTTCTCGTTTTAAACGGATTTGTCTACGAAGCTCATTGGAAAAAAAACCTGAAAACAGAAGGTGGGTGTACGTCAGCAAACATTAAATGCATATACTCGAATGCTAAAATCCTAAATACATTTTTAAAAACATAATAAATAAAATAATTGTCAATAACATTGTCATGTCATCATTGCTATTTGACCATTGACCATGCTATTTGAAGGTCTCGACTGCATATGTAGGCACATGAAAGGTTTTTTTTTTTTTTACGTTTTTGAGAATTTTCATTTTTCTGTACTATGATAACGGTTTTCATTTTCTAAAGTTCATTTCATAAAGTACAGCACCAGCTGCTGGTTGCGTTTATTTTCTCAGCAGGTCAGGTGTGCCACAGATGCTGGAGGGAATGTTGCCGGCTCGTATGCCCGTAGGAGTAATATCAGACATGCAGCGTGGCCGCTTTGTTCTGCCGTCAGTGCGCGTGTGCGTACTTGCCCAGGAGTTGTAGGCAGGTTCACCGGCGCGGAGGCGTGACCAGTCGGCGGCGCCTTAGATTTGCAGGTTGATGAAAGGCGCAAAGCCCACCACGTCCTGCAGCAGAACTAGGGCCCTCTGCAGCGGGGGCTCCACATCGATCTCTACGTCCCGCTTGCGGAGAGGACCCAGGCTGGACTCGGTAACATTGTGGCAGTGGTTCACCTTGAGGGACCGCAGCTTTGGGCAGTACTCGGCGACGGTCCTTAAAACAAAACAACAGTTACGGAGTTACGGAGTAACTGGTACCGGCAAGCATCTGTAACGCAGTACGCCGTGGAATGCCAATCTGAATCACCTGGTAGTGCATTACATGTACGTGGAAACCAATGGCATGTATATAAATGATAATACATTATTATTGTTGTTTTACCGTCGTACAATTTCATCTGGATATTTTAAATTATCATTGAAGAAAATGTTATATTTACTATTTGAAATTCAAGATTTATAGCTTTGCAGTCACCAGCTTTGTTTAGTGCAGAACTACTCAATTTGTGGGAGGACACATATGCCTTTCATTACATATAAATTAGTTTATTGCAAATCACCCAAATACTGTCTGTAGTTACTTTGTAAAATATTGTAAAATATACAAAACGCTAAAATCACCTATTTCCATGAATATTCAGATTGAAGACACTGTGACTGAAGACACAGTTTAAATACAAATTATTTCTAATATAAGAACATATTTTTAATAAGTCTCTTATAGTGAAATGTGTTGTCAAATGCCCTGAGGGACACATATACTGCAAAACCAAAAGAGAAGCCAAGAGAGGCTTATCAAGAGAGAGCTAAGAACAGAACAGATCTATATTGTCTCATAAGCGTGCCTAAGATTTAAAAGTTTGCCATTCAATAGGTACAGATGAAGTAATGGCCCCTTTGCAATGACAGCAATGATACACAGCAGTACCTTATGGACTCGTTCCTAACCCGCAGGCAGCCCGTCAGGTCCAGCTGCTCCAGCTCTCGGCAGTTCTTGGCCACTTCCTCCACAGACACATCAGTGATGTTGGCATTCACTGCAACAGACAAGGACTTCACCTTCGGACACTTCTTGGCCAGGTAGCAGATTGCCTCGTCCTTGAGCTGGCGGCAGGCGGTGAGGTCTATGAACTGCAGCCCCCTGCAGTGGTCCGCCAAGCTGCGCAGGGACAAGCTGTCCACCCACTCGCAGTGTGCCAGGCCAAGGTGTTGCAGCCGAGTGCAGCTAAGCGACACGGCAACCAGAGAGTGGCGGCTTAGCCGCACACAACTTCGCATATCAATCCGCAGCAGGTGCTGGTTCTGACCAATCACGGGCAGTAGTTCTTTGTCTGTCACCCAATCAGAGCAGTTCTGGAGCACCAGGTGTTGGAGAACTTTGTTGTCTCTCAACATAGTGCAAAAGGCCTCCTTGGGTATGCAAGGCCCAATCTGAAAACAGCATTGGTACATAACAGTAATCCAAAACAGAATTCAAACAAATTATGTTTATTTCAAGATTCGTTTTACTTCTGGTATTAGAGTGCCACCATACAAGCCATTCACAATTGAATTACTTAAAAAAAAAAAAAAAAAAAAAAAATTAGGTCAGATAGTTTATAAAGTGATAGTCTGTATGGAGATCATTGATCTTATTTATCTACTTATTATGAAATAAACCAGATACTGATTTTTAAATTTTTATTTACATCAGAACATACTGGTATAGATAGAAGACATGCCTTACCTGCGTGAGGTCAAATGTACGGCAGTTTGCCAGATATAACTGGATGAGGGTATGGAACTGCTTGCTCACTCTCTGTAGGCTGACTAGGTGAGGAAATGGGAGGTAGCAGAATATATGGGTGACCAGCACATCTTCCCATGGTAAATCCAAGAGCTGATACCTGACAAAGAAAATTAGATATTCACTCTGACACCCCCTGAAGGCCATTCAAACCTGCGTTGTATTTTCCTTCATTTCAAATATGATAACGTGCAGTGCTAAACTGACAGGTGGCAGACCGTAAAACCCAGGCACTTTAAACACCTCACCTTCCAAAATTGGTTAAAATTCGTTTATTCACATTGTTTTAGCTTAATGACAATTACTGGTTCCACATCAAGTGTCAAAAGCTTCGACAGAGATACAAATGTGGCGACTTAAGAAACCTTGGTTTGGAAGAGTAGCTATTAATTACTATTAGCAGCCGTTCTGTTGTCGTTCCAAAAGTTGTACATGCACCATCGGTTATTTAGCCACTGATTCCAATGTGAATTAGTCACATAACTACATTGCTACTTTATTACTTGGACGTGTACAGAACAAGGTTTATATAGTAACTTAATAGATTGACAGCGAGATAGCAAGCTGAAGCAGCAACTCCTAATAATATAACACTAATTTCTTTATTACTTATCTTTTCCCGTATTTGGGCAATGTGTTGCATCGTTGGCAATTCGCTACAGTATAAAAAAACTATTTGACTTGATAGGCCACAGACAAAAAATAATTAATTCATCAAGACACAAGCAACAAAAACCTTTATCCAACCGTGCTCAATGTGGGTTTGTTATTATGAGTAATTAATTCGTAATTGTTTGGTGTTCCGCGTCAAATATCAAAATTATCTCATACTTGCAGCCCCCCGTTTCCTCTTCCATTTCTGAGATTTTGCCGCAGTCTACAAATTACAAAATCGGTTACGTATTTCACACCAGAACGGAAGATGTTCGAGTCCTTTAATTTAGCTACTTATCTGAACCCTATTGTAAGCTGTTTCCGGGTTCTTGTGCATCCTTATTATGGTTCCCAAACATTTATAAGAAACGTACTTCTTTGCCGATCGTTCCACACAAATATAACATCGTTCCTTAAATATTATACATAAAATAATAACGAATAAGGTATTATTAGCAGCATTATCATTATTAGCATGAAAAGTGTAATTGTTGTCATTGTTAGTAGTAGTAGTAGTAGTAGTAGTAGTAGTAGTAGTAGTACTAGTAGAAATTACATCGCAAACTATAAAATGTCAGCAGAAATAAAATAAGTACATATTTTATCCAAAAATGTATATTTTTATTTAAAAGATAGGCTCGTTCTGTTCTAAATATAGAATCGTCTCAACAAGCAGGGTGTATTAGGTAAATTGATTTATACTGACAGAAATTACTAAAGTAGAAGTGGACATAGGTGTACTTTTCTTACAACTTATGTTTGGAGCAATTCGGCAATTGATCTGGAACTGCCGTTTTGTTTTTGTTTTCCGATAACATAATTCACTTTTGGCAGGTCATTTTCTCAACATCTGTTATCAAAAAGAGTGCTGGTTTATGCTAGGAAAACATGCAACAAATGAATGTTACCTGTCCACTGAAATGAAGTGAAAGAGACGACTAAAAGGATTCGCATACCTACGCAAACATCTGAACAAATCACTACTCCGACAATTCACCTCCTAGTAGAAGCACAATGGGGTCACTCATGCAGAACAATTGCTGACGAAAGAGCTATGAATCTCTGAATGAAGAGGGGTGACAGGGTATTGACCAGACGCGCTTCACTGAGTTGTGATGGCTCTCTCTATATCTACTCAAGCCCTCTCTCTGAGTTCCGCAATGATGGGGAAGTCTATCTATGATTTTTCTATGGAGACCCTGGAAGGCCAGTTTGTTCCACTCAGCAAATACAGAGGCAAAGTATTGCTCATTGTCAACCTGGCAACCTTCTGAGGTTCTACAATAGAAGAGGTAATGATTTCGAGTCAAGTTATTCTGTTACCCCAGTGCTGTTTCTTGTGAAAAATGAGCGTACCAAGTTCAATGGTGTAAATATGTTATCAGAAATGTAGCTTATGATCAACGGTGAAAACAGTCACTGTTTTGTGTTGTTCTTTCAGAAGTGAAAACATTTATGAGTTCTGATTTTAGCTAACACTATTTTCTGATCGATTTTCCAGTACCACAGGTTGAATGCACTCACTGATATGTATGGTGAGCATAACTTCAAAGTTCTTGGATTTCCCTGTAATCAGTTTGGTCTTCAGTCACCTGGTAAGATCTCATGTCTTGAAGTCCCAGTCACTTTTCCGGTTCGAAACTAGCTTGCGGTGTATTGTTTTCACTGCACATGAAAACTGCTGTGAGTGTTCATAGCAATGCGACATTGACAGTACAAAATGTTTGTGTTCAGTTTTTTCTGATCATGTCACTTCTGGATCAGTTGCTCATGCCTTTTAAAATTAAAATGTCCCACTGGCGGCAGAAATGTGCTTGAATACTCAATAAAATGAATAACGCAGACCTAATTGCAGGGTTTTAGGATTGCCTAATATTAAAAATATAAATATATTTCTAAAATTATGGCAAATCTATACATTTCTGAGAACATTTGGAAGTCACAAAACTTTAAAATTGTATGTTTTGGTATATGTTCCTCAAAAAACAATGATAATGGTCATTATTTTATGAGCATTCTAAATGATCACCTATAGGGATGTTAGTAGTTCTAAATTTCTAACTCACACACCTTAAAATATGTAAATGCACTATGTATCCATATATTTTCTCTGTAATTTCTTCAGAGGAAAACCATGAAACCCTCAACGTTCTGAGTTGTGTAAGGCCAGGTGGAGGATTCATTCCAAATTTTCCAATATTTGGCAAGCTTGAAGTAAATGGACTAAAGGAACACCCTCTTTTCACTTATCTCAAGGTAAGGAATTTTGCAGTTGTACCGTTCTTCTCATTAACATTAGTTTTACAACTTGTTGGGCTGCCAATAAATAATATATATATATATATTTATTTATTTATTTATTTATTTTTTAAAGATACATTTTTTCCAAAATACTTTAAATTACTCTTAAAATTGGTTGAAAATGTACCTTTGTCCATTTTGCAGTCCCTAACATAAATTCGAAAACATATTGCCACATGTCTGATCTTCATTTATCTTGATTTCTCATCAAATAAAGTGGGTTCCAAATTCAGTTTCGACTGTACATGGACAAAAAAATTAATTAAATCAATAATGTACAAATAATATAAATATTCACAAATTCATCCTCAATATGTAAGATGAGCTTTTTAGCAGTAGATGGGATGGATTACTAATTACAGTTCCGGTGAGTGTTAGAATACCATGATCTGCTGGTAAGTAATGATGTGAAAACAGAGCATCACACTTTTCCTGATCTTCAGTATCGCTCTACAAACAAACCAACCAAAGAAAGGCATGAAGTGCTCTGCTGCTCTTCGTGAGTGTGTTAGAATTAAACAGGTGCCAGTTTTGAAAGTGAAAGTGAAATAAAAGTGAAATAAAAATCTGAAGGATTCATTGGACACTTATCATGTCAGTGGTGGCAAATTGGAAGAATGTATTGGATTTGTATTGTATTGGATCTCTGCTAATTTGATATATAAAAATCAAAAGTGCCTTCAGGATTATTATATGCATCTGTCATCCATGTGTCTTTTAACTGCAGGAGTCCTTGCCTTATGTCAACCCTCTTATTGGGGATATAAAGAAATTCTACTGGTCTCCAATTAGAGTCAATGACATACGGTGGAACTTCGAGAAGTTCCTGATTCAGGCCGATGGAGTACCCTATAGGAGGTAATTCAACTTACATGGAGCAAAAAAATAAAATAATATACTGCATTCATCCCTTGAATTAATGAATAATAACCATTGAATGGCCTGGTTCTAATTTTTTTTTTTTAGGTATGAACTCCACAGTCCATTTAATGAGCTGGAGAAAGACCTTTCGAATTTACTGTAGTGACTAGCAGTTACTGCTGGACTGACAGAGCATCACCTGGGAGAGGCAGGGTGACGATCCCTCAGCAAATGCAGGTGTGCACCTGGGCTGGATCTGATGAGATGGGGAAGAGGGCTCTGAGTTTCAGTGCATTCGCTCAGAGCATTTGTCCCTGTGGCCTCCACAGTGTTCAACCGCAGTTCTACTGCAGTTCTGTTGCTGTCATTTCTGAACCAGGAATTGAATGGTCTGAGTAAATCATTTTTAACCAATAAAACAGCATCTCATTTAGTTGTTTTCTGAACATTTTATTATTAGTAGTAGTACTTTGTTTAATTATAAATTGCGATACTACAGCAGAAATTACCTAAATTTCACACACAAAAAAAAAAATATAATAAATAAATCTCGCAACAACAAGTTGTACATACATTCAGGACAATCGTTAGGTAGAAATGAAAATGAACAGTGGCCCGCAGTTTGGACAGTGCCCTTGCCTCTGCCACCTTGTCCAGGGTGCCAAGGTTGACCCCAGTGCAGAGCCAGCCTTCCTGATCAGTTCCTCGATTGTTGTTGTTATTATTAAGGTTTACAACTTCCTGCTTTCGTGAATTACCTAAAAAGACCACATAACGACCGATATCTCTAAACACGGCTATTTTTGAGTTTCCAGAATTTATTTCAGTTAGTGAACACATTTCTGTATATATGTTATCAAACTTCCTAAGATGCAAAAGAATGACACAACCAAATCTTAATAATGTTACGGAAAAATCTGAAAAATGGAAGGTAGCAACATCGCCGACGTCCGTAAAGGGTCTAGGAATGTGATGTTTTATTAATTAATTCCCTACGGTGGCCCTGAAGGGCAAAACAACAGAACAGAGAACACACATACAAACGTAAAGCATGCAAACAAATCTGTAAAAACACAAAAGCAAAAAGAAAACAGAAAAACAGCACACCAGGCACAACAACAAAAAGGAAAGCATGATATGAATAGGAAAAGGTGTTTTCTGACTTTTTGCTTTGAACTTCAGGAACATCCTAAATACCACTTAAACCACCATCAACAAAGCAGGCTGATTACACAAGCCCCACTAGGGCTTTTCTTTTTCACCGTGGAGAGAAAAGATAAAGAGAGATCGTGGCTGTGGAGGGAGAACAGATGTAACCACACTGGTGGTCACAGGGAACAGGATGGAACGTCGCCTCTCAGTGCAAACTCCCAGCTCCACAATAGTTAGCAGCTGGTTGGCACCATCTTCCCTTCTATACACTATAAAAGTCAGAGCTTGGTGGTGTGGAAAAGGAGGCAGTCATGGCTGGATCCCCCTGAGAGCCCCCCATTCTGCCAGAACAGAATGCGCAGGAGAGGCTGACAGTGGGCCCTGCAGGGAGGTTTGTTCTTCTGGCAGTCTCCCAGTGATCCTCGTGGATGATGTACCGTGTAGGTCTATGAATTGTGTCGGCTTAAATTAAAATTTGCAAATTGGCTTCTGTTAAATCACCTTTTTAAAAAGGGATCGGTCAATATTATACGTGAGCTTTCGTAGAAACAACACCTTGATGCTAAACCATGAATTGGAACAGATATCAGCAGATGGAAATGTATATTTAATCTTCCAAGTTAAAGACAACTGGTCTTTTTTATTGGAGTTTGATGGATCCTTCAGTTTCCCAGGTGGCTTCCAACAGGAGCGTCTAAGTATCTGGTGCAGGCAAATAGCAGAACACTATACAACTCCACCATGTTAAGAATAATGCTAATATTAATTAACTACACCGTTCAATATACGACAATGCCAACAAAAACTTTTCATTTCTGCTTCTTTCTTCTTTATAGACTTTCATAAGTGACGTTAATACTTAATATAATATTTAAGTTTTAGTCTGTGGCATTTTCTATTTCATTTGTCGCTGTGAAATTGGTGGGGTGGATAAAAAGCTGCTCCTTCACTATGTTCTCTCAACAAGAGGAGTTATTTTCCATTCAAGGATTATTTTATTTTCATGTTATTGTCAGCTAAAGAGAGTTCTTAAAGGCTCTGTCAGGCTTCTGTCACCTTCCTGATTTACACTGCAGATTTTAAAACCACATTACCCACAAGGCTAATGGAGAAACTGTGTTGTCGATGAGAACTAATACAGAACCTCTGATTTTTAAAATGCCTTGTTTTAAATTATGTTCTAAAGGATTCCGCTTGAGGTCCAGTCATGATGAGGAAAGGCAAAGCAACACAGAAGCATTGATCACTGTTACCCTAACTCCAGGAGGGTGTGATGACCCACATGCTAGCCCCCCGACAATTAAAATATCTCAAGAGTGTCTGTGCAGTGTGAAAGGTCCTGCCAAGGCAGAGCCAGAGGGGAGGGGGACCAGTTAATTAAAGTTATAATTAGAAGTATATAAGAAAGATAGTAAGATAAAATAAGAAAGAAAATATTAATAATTTTTAAACGAGCATATTAAAAAACTTTTACTAAGAAAATTTAACATACCAATACCGAAAGCCCAGAAATAGGAAATGTAGTTATGTAATATATATATTGAACAGAACAGCTTGAACAGATGCTTGAAATATATAGATACATAACAGTTGATAACATCTTTCTTTTCTTTAAAAAAATAATAATAATATTATTACTCCATATCAACCGACACCAACGTGCTACTTTCACACAAATGTATTGCGTGGAAGAAAATGCGATAATCCATAGTGCCAACGTGCCAGGGCAGCCAGAAACAGCCTTCTTGCTTTCCGTATATACAATATGATGCGTGCGTCCACGTCACTCCGCTTTTCAGTGTTTATCCAAAATGGCTGTGCAAGGTGTCCGCTGTTGGGCACGGGCTCTTTCCAAGGGGAAAAGGCCTGGGTTTTTACCGGCTATATTAGGGGCAAGGGCAGGTCAGTTCCACCTTTAGGGTAATTACATACGATACTGAATGATTTGGTTTGTAGCGACTGTGCTACAAACGTATATTGTATAGTATAATAGGGGGGACTAACCTTGAATTTGAGGTAACAAGACAGCTAGCTATTTTTTTTTATTATTCAACTTTTTAATAACAGACATATCTTTGTAATCGAATAGCATATTTATTTTATAGTAAAAGCACCACAATCTACTTTATGTGTGTGATAGGCTACTGTTAAATCCTTCGTTTCAGTTCAATAGCTTAGGTATAGGTACTATTTACAAAAAAGCAGGCACTGCGATGACGTCTAACCGTGCTGTGATAATGTTTTACTTTACACACTGGTAGCCTCTGGAGCCTCTAAGGATTTGCTGCCTGGCCCGTACCCTAAGACCCCCGAAGAGAGAGCTGCCGCCGCAAAGAAGTATAACATGAGAGTGGAAGATTACGAGCCATATCCCGATGAAGGCATGGGGTAAGATTTCTAAATGTAGTGATTTATTTCTGAGATGACGTATATCATCTTGAAATACTGTTTTTTTTTTTTTTTTTTTTTTGTGGGGGTGGGTTTACGGGTCATTCTAATTGATTTAGGTGATTTGCTATGAGTCTGATTATTTCTTGTTGTTCTGCAGATATGGAGATTATCCCAATCTCCCAGCAAGATCTCAACACGAGCGAGACCCCTGGTATTCGTGGGACCATCCAGATCTCAGGAGAAACTGGGGAGAGCCGGTATAAGTGATATTTACTCACATACCTAGCTGAGCATGGTTGTTACATCCTCAAACTTCAGAAAATCTTCTTCTGGCATCAGTTTTTATGTATTTTTTTCCAGATAATTTATGTATGTATAAATACACATTTTTTTTGTTTCAAATAACTTCTTAACTGTTTCATGAATCCTATTGGTTGGATTAGAAATGATCTTGCCTGGTGTTTCCTAGTGTAAATCAGGTGCTAATTGTGAGGTAGCTCCAAAAAAAACCATACTTGTTAACAACTGTCTTAGAAAAATCACGGGAAAAATGCAGCCGATTTATTTTATTTTAATGGTATTCCAATGGTTACAAAAAGCCTTGTCTGCCAATCCTAGTATGCAATGTTTTGCTTTATTTACTCACTGATTGCATTGCTTTTCAATGGGTTTTAAAAAAAAAGATTATTTTCTTAATGGGATCACTGAAGAGATTTGTCTGCTTTATAGATGCACTGGGATTTTGACATGTTCATCAGGAATCGTGTGGATACATCCCCCAGCCCTGTTGACTGGAATACTATGTGCAAACACCTGTTTGGGTTTATTGGATTCATGTTGTTCATGTTCTATCTTGGGGAGAAATTTCCCGCCTACCAACCTGTGGTGAGTTTGAGACAGCAGGAATCATTATAAATTTTATTTAGGATGCAAATTTAGAGCATCCAGAGCACATGGGACTTTCCTAACGAAAGGTGTCACAGGCAGATAAGTAAGTTAACTTCATCAGCGTGGCAAACCCCATAACTCACTTCTGCATTAATCTGCATTAGATTAATAAATTACTTTAATGGTACAGTATTGGCCATTATTAGTTTTTTCAGCAAACTGAAATAACTTATTTAGTAATGTGCTGAGATAGAACTTCTTATACTTATAATGTTTTCAAGGATGGTTGGCTGGTGCTGTTTTTGTCGCAAATGAAAGACACAAGCTGAATTAATACAGCACAGCCTTCACATAGTATTGTTGGAACATGTATTGTTAATTTCAGAGGAATACTATTTCTGCACTTATTCAAGTGTCACAGCTGGAATGTTAGTCCAATCGAAACAAGTACTCACATGGAGGTGCAGTTTATGATTTAATATTTCATTAACAAAATTCAAATTAGCCAATTTGAAAATTTTGTCTCACTTACTCTTACACATTTTGTGAACTTTTAAATAGTTATTCATTTAAACGATGCTCTCGGGGTGTACATTAAATTGGTATGTTTAAGTTCTCAATTGTCCTACTGTTTTAGAACAATTAACCAGTTTATAAGAGGAACTGAAAAAAATATTTTCTGTTTCAGGCTCCAAAGCAGTATCCATACAATAACCTTTACCTCGAGAATGGCGGAGATCCTGACAAACAACCTGAGGAAGAGAAGCATTATGAAATATAATTTCAGAAATGTGTATTCCATATAATGTGTATATTTGTGTCACCCTAATAAAAATACAAAAATATCGATGGAATTGCATTTTTTTTCCTGTTGTTGGGAACACATCTGTTTAGCTGAAATAGAAGAGCATATGTCCATATTCTTAACAGTTCAAATTATGATAATCGGTTTGAATCGCCTGAAGTAACCTTGGTATAAATAAATTATATCAAAAATTATATTCCGTTGTTTTTATAAGTTGTATTGATTAGACGCATATTCTAAATCTTGCGGTAAATATCACACATTTCAGTAGATCGTCACTATAATCATAGATCTATTTCAATGTATCTCCAGACATTGCATGGCATCGGATGTTTGAAGATATTTTCAAGTGATCTTAGTTTTAAAATTAAAAGTTGGATATAAGTCATGTCCTTCTAGATGGTTCTTGTGATAACTTAACATTGATGGTGTGGTTAGGGGATGTTAAATAGGACTGGGATGCATCGCGAAAGTCCTGCGTTTCAGCTTTAAAATTTTGCAAAGGTTTTATTTGCGCTACCTTGCCGGCCACCGTAGGACGGGAAAAAAGAAGACAACGCTAATATTGGGAGTGTTGTGGGATGTTAGACTGATTGCTCGAAATACGGTGTACCTATTGAACTATCAATTGTAAGTATTTTCTTTTAGAAAGTATTGTAAGTATTTTTTCAGAAGCATTGATTGGTATATTAATCTATATTTTAAAAAAATCACCAAAAATATGAGAAAGATACAAGCAGATTTTAGTTAGCAAGGCAAGGGTGTCGACATTATCATATGTCATAAGGTTGAAAGGCCCGTGTTTGATTAATCAGAAAAGGGTTTTGGCATCTATTAATCATTTTTGCAAATTATCCAAATTATTGAATTGACTTAACAGTTTTCTATCTAAACTTATCTTCCTTTTAAACCGCTTGACGATTGGTTACCAGCTTGTTGCTTGAAGCATTGCCTATTTACAGCTGAGGGTTGCTGAGGGAGCTTACTATCGTCGCTTGCGGAGGTCAATTAGCTAGCTATAGATTTTCAAACACCATTAAGCAAGGGTGTCTGGAAACCACAAATATGTTTTAGAATTATTATTACCAGTGTTAAAGAACAAAAAAGCGACTGAATCTGTAAAGCACATCTTTGTTGGGGCATTAGCTTATTCGAATTCCCCGCTTTTTAAATGATACTAACAAATAGTTCGATTCCGTTTCTTTTATCCCTGATTTGTCTACAGTAATATTCCAGATTCGGGGGAAATTCTCATGTCTTATTTTATATAACACTAGTTGTATAGGTTCATGTTTACCCCTCCTTTGACCAGTAGCAATAAGAGAAAGTTTATATATTTTATCCTGTGTGATTTTTGTTAGGGGCTTTTTACCAGTTGACGACAATGAAGCTGAAGGAGATCTTAAGGACGGCGCACCTGGCATGGAGTCCAGCGGCACAACACCCTGTCTACCTGGCCACAGGTATTTATGCACCATGTACATTATATGGATTGGTTGGCAGGCCTTTACTGTCAAAGTTCTTTTTAAACTGTGTTTAATAGTTCTAAATAAGTTGAAATGTGTATATATATACACAATGTACGTGTCTTATTGAGTAATGTCTTTTCCAATGTTTTGTTTCTGTATAAAGGTACTTCTGCCCAGCAGCTGGATGCATCATTCAGCACTAATGCTGCCCTGGAGATTTTTGAAATTGACTTTTGTGATCCCTCTCAGGATATGATACTTAAAGGAGCCCTTTCAACCATTAACAGGTGCGAAGAAGTTACGTAACCATAAGCTATGCTAAAAGACGTCAGGGATGGAAATATTTGTATTGCTAAACCTAAATATTTTTGGCTTTTTTTTGTGTGTGCATTTTATTAGCCGCGCAAGTACAACTATGCATTGAATTTGTTCTGAAGAATCTACAGAATCAGTTCTGTAGTATAACAAGTTATGTGGATGGACCCAGATTAAGTAAACAAACCCACATTTTCTTATGTGTTCAGGTGGCATTTTGCATTTTAGCTGGGCATCTGACAAACGTGACATATGGCACAGGAAATCAACTAAAAGCACCTCAACTAAGTCCTCAGTTGATAAAAGTTGCGGATGAAATTGCACGTTGGGAATGTTCATTGCTGTCGCGATGGTCCTTTTCTCTCTTTGAGAAGTCGAGGTTAATGTACGCGGATGTCTTTGCTTTTTCCAGGTTTCATAGCCTCATCTGGGTGAATTTTGGTTTGGGAACAGATGGGTCGTCTGGAAGGCTCATTGGAGGAAGTGAAAACGGTGTGTTAACCGTTTATAACCCAGATAAAATCCTAACATCTGGAGAAGAGGCTATAATCGGACAGTCCAGTAAACACAGTGGTCCAGTGCGAGCTCTAGACTTCAACCCCTTTCAGGTACAATGAAGACTAATAACACCTGGCAGAACTTAGAAGACTAGAAAAATATCTGAATAAGTTGATAAAAAGAACATTTGAGGATTCATATTAATTTAATTGTAACTATGTGATTATTTTTAAACTACCACCACATAGGGCGCATGTAGTGAGTTTTGTTATTATAGTACTAGGGATGCATTTTAAAGTCTTGGCAGAATGTGTAATTTGATATTTATTTTACAAAAAACATATTTCCAAATCTGTATAATTGTAGCATTATAAGTTCCTCCCTAAATTCAATTCTCCCTGAAGGTTTCCATTACCCTCCAAAAATTGTTCTTTTCATTTCAGAGCAATCTGTTGGCATCCGGAGCAAATGATTCAGAAATATATATCTGGGATTTGAATAATTTCAACAACCCAATGACGCCAGGGTCAAAGTCTCAGGTAAATACAAAAGCAAATGCAAGGTCATTGTTTAGAGTATTTTAGCTTTTGACAATTTAATAATCATAATGATGAATCAGTAAGTTACTACTGAGGAAGAAAAAAAAATCTATTAATATTACTTTATTTAGATAAAAAAAAGTAATATTCCTAGCATTAAACCAGTTCAGTTGACTTGTAGCAAACTCTCTTTTCCTTTACCTTGTAGCTCTGTGAGGTAAGAGTTAAAAAAAACCTGTCTCGTGCCGTGGTAAAGTTGGCGTGTGGTGTTTGGTTCTGGGTGCATCATACTTCTGAGACCTACCGGGGATTGTAACGGTCCTCTCACTAGGTCTGCTTGTTTTCACAAGGTGAATTAAGATTGCTTCGGACACATCTTGTCTGTTTGTTCTGATGCTGTGTCCGGTTCTGATGTTAGTCAACACAGATCTCGCCGATCTGTCCCTTGCACTAATATACGTTTTATCAGTCTTATTGTTTGGGAACTCTGACGTGTGCTGGGGTAGCTCAGAATTATTTGTCTGACCTAATATAGTTTTTTTTTACTGCGTTGCTTGTCATTTTAAAAACTCTTCTAAAAGTAACATGGCATGTTACGCGTGTCAGATGGCTTGCGTTCACTCTCCGGAGAACTCTCTAACCCAATATAACAGGCTAGGTATTTTAAATTTATCTGATTTAATAGGGAAGCTGTAGTTTATGTTGACATTTTGGTTAATCCTGGGGTTGGAAATGCAGCAAACTCTTTCCCGTGTTCTCCTGCAGCCTCTGGAGGACATCAGCGTCGTGGCCTGGAACAGGCAGGTGCAGCACATCCTGGCCTCGGCGAACCCCAGCGGCAAAGCCGTTGTCTGGGACCTGCGAAAGAACGAGCCCATCATTAAAATCAGCGACCACAGTAACCGGGTGAGTAACAGTAACCCCCCCCCCGGTGGGTGCGGCTGTTCTGCGATCCCTGCAGTCGGGAACGCTAAAGGTGGCGGGCTGCCTGACAAAACCGGGTTAAAGGTCTTTTATTATCTTGACCTTGAACGGGGCTGATGGAAGTGTAAGCTGCGCACAAAAATTGCGAGTGCCGGCGTTAAGATGTGTCTGAGGTTTCATGGTTTTTGAAAAGTGGCCTACTTTTGACCAAAACATGTTTTAATACATTTTTTTGAAATATACTTGATTATACCTTTTCATCCATTTGTGCTCTTAACCCCATCCTAGATGCATTGCTCTGGCATGCTCTGGCACCCTGAGGTGGCCACCCAGTTAGTCTTGGCCTCTGAAGACGACCGTCTTCCAGTCATCCAGATGTGGGACCTGCGTTTTGCCACGTCCCCTCTGAAAGTCTTGGAGAACCACACGAGGTGAGCCGATAGTATGCCTCCACACACAAACTGTCAAGCTAAAAACACAAGCCAGTCAACTGAGTTACGGAGGAACTCGGTAAGTTTTATATAAAACGCATCAGCAGATGATTGCTGGGTACTGAAGTCCCCTGTGGCTGCTGCTGTTCTGATTGTTGCTGCAAATCGAATCAGTTCTGAAGATAAACCGGAGAACGTTTCACGCCTTGAATTCCAGATTATGATTTTGTCACCGTTCATTCTCAGAAGAGGTCATCCACGTGTATCATTGGCAGGAGGATGACTTTGTGGTTTTCTACATTGTACACATTTATTTGATAGATATATTATGCACCACATTTAATTGTCTATTCCCCTTAAAATGGTCCCTTTGCGCTTGAAACGTTTCACGGAGTACCATGGTTTCGTTTTAGGGGGATTCTCTCCATCTCCTGGAGCCAAGCCGACCCAGAGCTGCTCCTCAGCAGTGCGAAAGACAACCGGATTCTGTGCTGGAATCCTGCCACCGGAGAGGTACGTGTGCCCAGGGGTTCCATTGTCAGAACGTGGGCCCGTGGGCAGCGCGAGCGCGCCCCCCTATATACTCTCCGTCTTTCCGCTTCCAGGTGGTGTACGAGTTGCCCACCAGCAACCAGTGGTGCTTTGACATCCAGTGGTGCCCGCGGAATCCAGCCCTGCTCTCCGCTGCATCGCTCGACGGCAGGATCAGCGTTTACTCCGTCATGGGGGGAAGCCTGGAGGCTCAGCAGCAGATCAGCGCTGACAAGGTCGCCACACGCCTCCGACTCCGATCTCTCTGTGAAGTCTGCTCTGTGTCCAAAACACTAAATAAATCTTCACCGGCCACTTAAGTCAATGCACCTCTGTAGTATTAAATGAACGAATGGGGATTCCGCCTGGCAGAGTTCTACTGGTCTCTCTGTTAACAAACCAGACCAGTGATTTATTATCTTAAGCCTCTGATAATCTCTGTTTAATGCTTTCTAACGGCTGTCGTCGTTGTGGTCATCCTCTGTAAATGTTGTACCCAGATCTCCTCCTCGTTCGACACCATGGACCCCTTCGGGACGGGACAGTCGCTCCCCCCTCTGCAGGCCCCGACGGCCACAGTGGTCCATCCTCTGAGGAAGCCCCCCAAGTGGGTCCGCAGACCCGTGGGTGCCTCCTTTGCTGTGAGTGCTCACTGTTGTGATAAAAAGACGAGATTGCAAAAAATACGTCCCCTTTAAGTGTACCATGTGAATAATCGCGTATTTTTGGAATGCTGTTTGTTGAGTTTCTTTTTCATTCACTTATGATGAGAATGCTGTAATTTCTGTCGCTCAGATCCCGGCATCTAAAGTTCCGCCATGAACTAATTTTCAGCTTACTTGCTTGATGCAGTCACCTAAGGCATGCAACGTGACCTAAGGATTACGTGGCATTAATGCAGGTATTTGACATTCCTTTATGGAACCCTGTCTCTCCTTGTAGTTCGGTGGGAAGCTGATCACCTTCGAGAATCAGAAGCCTTGTCAGCAACAGGGGCCACAGAACGCCCCCAGGCAGGTGTTTGTCAGCCAAGTCACCACGGAAACCACGTTTCTCCAGCGCTCCGGCGAGCTCCAAGCGGCTCTGCAGTCAGGGAACTTCTCCGGCTACTGTCAGGCCAAGATCCACAATGCGCCCTCCGAGTCGGAACAGGACATCTGGAGGTTCCTGAAGGTGGGAGTTATCTGGTACTAAGGTTCAAATTTATATGACAATGTTTTCTTATCCAAGACTCTCGGATCAGTTTTTTTTGTTTTGTTTTTGAGGCTAGCATTCTTTATATTATCTAAGAACGTCTCGGGTCAGTTTTTTTGTTTTGTTTTGTTTTTGAGGCTAGCATTCTTTATATTATCTAAGAACTTCTCGGGTCAGTTTTTTTGTTTTGTTTTTGAGGCTAGCATTCTTTTGGTCTGTCGGCCAAAATAAATAAATAGCTGATATCATTGTTCCCCACTAGGGCCCGCTTTATCTCCATGGAAGTATTTGGTGTTGCCTTGTTCATAGTGCGTTGCTCTGAGTATTTGTGAATGTTTGTCTTGCCTTTTGTGTGCGTAGGTCAACTTTGAGGATGATGCCCGTGTTAAGTTTCTAAGGCTTTTGGGTTTCAGTAAAGAAGAACTCCAGAAAAAGGTATCGTAGTTGTTTCGCGTTTGCGTGATTTATGATAATTTTTTCCAATGAAACAAACCGAGTGGCTACTTCAAATAGTTTTCTAGACTTGTTTCTTTAGTTGTCACATCAACCACCATTGTGATAGTGATTTTAACGGTTATTTTCATGGCTCTTGTTCTTTTAATGCAGATTTCCACGAGCTTGGGGAAGAACTTGCAGTCCAACGGGCACGGCGTTGACGCCAACGATCTGGCTGAGAAAATGCATCTCCTTTCTGCGCAGGTCAGGTTGGCGTTAGTGCTGCAGCCCGGTGGTTTTCCACCGCAGTAATCCATCCCTCATGCTGTAGGAGGAGTTAAGGGGGTTGGGTTTTCGATAAGCGCTGTTCCTTTTGAGCGTTTCAGTGAGAACGAGCAGATGTTGCTTCTGCCACGCCTTCCAGTGAATCTGATCCAAAAACGGCGCCCTATGCACGGTGGCATCGACTATCACAACATTTTAAAGAAATATACTGGGTCCTGAAACGGCACATTCACTTCAGTTCGATGTGATGTCCTGCTGCCACTTATGGCCTTGATTTGTAAATCACTTGCTGTAGCCTTTCTGAATACGTGATGCAGGGTGGTGACCCACCCGGGTGTGAAATGTCATTTTCTTTTACCCAGAGGTTGGATGAATCCAGTGAAACTCCGTCCGACTTTTTCAGCCACCTGCCCAACGACAAGCCTAACTTCCACATCTCTGTCTCTTCAGGTAACCCTCTGCCTCAGGCCACAGGGATCTCTATTTAGGCCTGTGCCTAGCCGGTCAATGTTTGCGACGCTCGTACTACACGTGGCCTAAAAGTACTTGAAGCACTATGACATTCACAAGACTGTGAACGTTTTTAAAACGTTTGTTTTACCCTAGACACGGATGGTCTTATTAGCCAGGCTCTCCTGGTGGGCAACTTTGAGGGTGCGGTGGATCTGTGCTTGAGTGACGGGCGCTACGCCGAAGCCATCCTCTTATCCATCAGTGGGGGCCAGGAGTTGCTGAAGAGGACCCAGCAGAGGTATCTCGAGAAGCAGAAGAGTGGAATCTCCATGGTGAGTGGATGGCACCGCCGTCCCGTGTTTATAGTTCATCCAATTGTTAGATTAATGACCGAGTTTAATAATAATAAAGGTATAATTATTCAGTAATGATGATAAATATCCTATATTTTTTTCAAAATCTTTTGATGGTGAATTTACTTTTTGTAAAGCACACTGATCATATTTAATTCATCATATGCACGTATTTTATGTTTGTTTTTATGATTTAGCTTATTACAATAAACATCACTGAACTAACCGCTCTGGTGTGACGCGTTTTTTTCCAGCTGATATCCTCTGTAGTCAATCAGAACTGGGCAGCCATTGTACAGAGCTGTGGCCTCGACAGTTGGAAGGAAGCCCAGGCTGCTCTTCTGACCTATGCCCGGCCAGAGGAATTTGCTCAGCTGTGTGGTAAGGACAAGGGTGTAGCAACGCTGCAGGAAAGTGTCATGTAGCAAACACTGAGGACAAACGACCCAACCTGCAAACAAGCCTCGGCAGATGCCGCGCCAAGATGAACAACCCCCCCCCCACCCCCCCCACCTATTCTGCCGAACCTGAATGGCCTTAGGCTGCACGGTTTAATGTCGCCCCCTTTCTCCCTCTTGGTAGACACCCTTGGGGCACGTTTGGAGCAGGAGGGCGTGGAGAAACGCTGCTTGCAGGCCTGCCTGTGTTACATCTGCTCAGGAAACATCGAGAAGCTGGTGGAGTGCTGGGCACGACAGAAAGACTGCTCGTCCCCCCTGGCCTTACAGGTAGATCCCTGCCTGCTGTCAGAGGTCCGAGGCCCGGGCGTGCTTTAATCACCCACTCTGTACGCGTGGTTGGCAAATCGTCACAAACCCGACTGCTGCTCCGACGGTGACCTTGCCCATTGTAGAACGACCCTGGGTCGCATGTGGTTGACAGGACCTGGTGGAGAAGGTGATGATCCTGCGCAAGTCAATCGAGCGCCTACGCAACGGGGAGGTGGCTGTGCAGAGCCCCGTCCTGGCAGAGAAGCTCACGCATTACGCAAGCCTGTTGGCTTCGCAAGGGAGCCTGGCTGCTGCCATCAACTACCTGCCAGCTAATTCAGACCAGGTAAGCTAAGGACACGTTGGCCGTACAAGGTCATACAAGTTATTTAATCCAAAAATGAAATCCTGGAACTGGTTTATGTTCATTTAATATATAGGTGTGACTCCCAACACTAATAGGTTTCCAAAATGATTATCATTTTACGTTTTTACTGCAGTGTTTCAAATTCACATTCAGATCAGAGTTGCAGGAAGCACCTCAGTTTAAATGGTTAAAAGTTACGTGAAGGTATATACCTATGTGTCACGATTGTGTGCAAAGGTGTGGCTCGAAAAAGACATGTGGATCAGTAAGATGCAAAAAGCACATGGGCTTAAGTGTGAAATAATTTTCCTGCTGCTGAGGTAACGAGACGGCTCCACTGAGTAATGGAGCGGTCTCCTTACTTTATTTTCAGCCCTTTGACCTCCCTGGTGATAAGCAGTATTAAAATTCTAGCAATTTCAGTTTCACCAGCAGGTGGAGCTCAAGCTAAACAGTTTTTAAAATCCAGTATTCCTTGGTTGCAATGTCTTGAAAGTATTCTGCATTTTATTCCTACCAAAAGACCAAATTATGTTAGGCAGTTGGCTACCTAATAGCGTTTAAGCTGCTCAGTACAACATTTATCCACTGATTTGATTAGACAAACACTAAATAACCTTAACGCCAGTTGTCGATGACTTTTCGTTGGCAGTACACGAGAAAACGATGTTTCATTTCTGTGGCATCACCCGATTAATTTGATTACACTCAGCATTACAATTTACTGCTGCCACTTTGGTTTTACATTAGCAGGCAGTTATTGGGGCCTGGTGGACATTTAATGAAGGCTCCGGTCTTAACAGTTGCTATAGTTATGACCTCAACGTTATTGACCTGAAAGCAAACGGTCTTTCGTCATTTATTCGCAAGAACCGCCTCAGTAATAATACAATACAAGAATACAATATTCTGTATAACACTATCTAAAAGAAATTCTGTGGTCCAAATGTTATTCCGTAATCTAAGGAATTTCTTCAAATTGTTTGGTTTTCTTAATTTTACCCGCTTTAGTAGTCGGTGAGACAAGGTTCAATCTGATCTTTTTGTTTTTTGATTTTACTTTTTTATTTTTTTTATTTTTTTAATAAGCCGCAGATGTTTACTTCCAAAACAAACGCATTCTTCCGTATGTGAATTTTTAAAAGAATAATACAGCTAGAGAAATGGAAATTTGTCTCTCGTGGAATTTGCATGGGGCAAGCAATCATGTTAAGGCAGAACAGTTTCTGTGTAATATTGTCGAAGATGGTGAATAAAGAGACGAAGGTCTCGCGATTACAAAATAAACATTATAAAACAAGTAACCTTTACTGTAAGTTGTATTTGGAAATCGAGTATAAAGTTCCAGAGGGAAAGTCCTGATATGCAACGACTTCTTAAGCACTTTGTTACGTGCCAACTATTTCTATTATTTGCTGGGTAGGGTGATCATTGCCCGGTCATTTTGGGGAAATTCAGATGTTACTAGTGTGAGAATTCAACCAGCTATTGGAATTTTCACCTAATTAAGCAGTCCCTGCATTCTACCCAGCTACCCCAGGGCTTTTTTCCAAAAGACCCCTGGCAGATTGAGATCCTAGCAGCAGTTATATAGTCAGGAAATATGGCAGGATTCCTATTACTTAAGTCTGGATCGCTCCATTATGAACATGACCTAGTCAATTACCTGCACTGCACTTAAAAACTACAAAACATGCTTGCGTTAATGAAATCTGGAACCTTCGGGCAATTTCACAACCACAGGAGGCAAATTAGATTTTTAAAAGCTATTATTCTCAATTATAAGCCTCCCAATCTGCATAATGTACCCCTATGATCCGGTAAACTAGATCTGCCCGGGTGATTTCCCCATCAGACCTCGCCGTCTCTAGGGGAACCCTACTCCGGGTCTGGATGGACCGCCAACAGAACTTCTGCTCCTGTTATGGAGGCGCATAAACCCCATCATTTTAAATTGACTTAATCAATCTTAATCAAACTGGAACAAATCACTGCCTTCATTTTCCTTTGAAGGATTGGGGGGGAAATCCTGTACGTTGTCACACATTGGCAAATTAGCTTGCCCGTATCAGTTACTATATCTCCCCTTTTTATGGCCTAAACCGTTTATTTGTGTTATGTGCGTTTTACTGTCCTTTCACTACGACCAATGACTTTGTTGCTCTTCTTGGGTACGGCATGTCTTATTTTCTTATCTGTTTAAAAACATATTTACTAGCAGACGTGCACCCATTTGCTTACTTGATAAGCGCTATCAAGTGTAAACGTAGTAAATACTCCCGTATCATCTTTACCTGATCATTCCAGGCCCTTCTTAATTCAGGATCTTCAAAGGAAATATTCTTTACCCAGCTCTTTTTAATCTGCATCTGCCCTGCACTCACATGGAATTCTCTGGCAGCTGCTGCGTCTTTTAAGCAATCCTGCTTCTAGCAGAGGTTTTGTCTCATTGGCATACATTAAACATGTGAAACATGTGAACTATATTGGTGAAATCTTACCAGTCACTTCGGTAAGGGAACTAGCCATAAAACGTTGGTGTTTCTAGCCGGGGAAATATCTGCAGCGGGAATAATTTTCTGCACATTTAGAAACTTGGCACACTGAGGCTTGAACTTTTTTAATTGACGCATGTGCTTTAAGCATTTGCAATGAAGGGCCAGCCTTTTGCCTTTCGACATGTTTGAAGTGATTGTGGTAAAATAAATAAATATTTGGCAATACTCTATCTACGTTCTGCAATATCTTGGAGGCCAGTGCGCCCCTGTTTCTCTGGGTATTGCTGGCCGATTATAATAAATTGAAATTTTTCAAAAAAGAAATAGATGGATTCATCAGCTCTGTTTCTCCTGAAAAAAAGCACAGTTCAACTTCACCACCATACTTGTAGGACACTCGACATAGTACGGTGGTATTATGTTAGCATCTAACGTCAGTATTTAAATGGGGAGTGTGCGTAGTATGGTATAAATTTGTTAGCATCTAACGTCAGTATTTAAATGGGGAGTGGGCGTACTATGGTATAAATTTGTTAGCATCTAACGTCATTATTTAAATGGGGAGTGGGCGTTGGGCATGACGTTTTGGGTTTTTTGTAGGGTTCACTCCTGGTGCTGAGGGACCGGCTGTTTCACGCTCAGGGGGAGGCGATGGAGGGACCTCAGCCCCCTTTCCCCTTCACCAGGGTCAAGGTGGAGGGCGGGCCCCGCGCCCCGCAAAAACAGGTGAGGCCACAGCCGCCGCCACCGCCGCCCAGTTGGACCATGGCTTCTGTGTTGTAACGCTTTCCCGCCGCATGGTCCTCTGTGGACTGTGCACTGTAGAGTCCAGGTCGCCGATCATTACAGTGGCACATGCTTGGGTGAGGGTGTCACTGCAACACTATTTTTAAATCCGATTGCGAAAGTGTATATTCAAAGGGCAGACTTCACGTGATCGCCATCTGATAATACAGTGGCTGTGTGATCCAAAAAAGAAGTCCACAAACAGAAATGTATTAGAAAAAAACCAGACAGATGGGAGACATGGCTCATTGTAAAATCCTGAGATATTGGAGCGTACATCTGCATGACCTGGCTGTGGCTTCTGATTGAAATGGCTCCTCTAAAGTTTAGTAATCGCAGTATGATCTGGCATTGATTTTTGGCTTCGCTTGACTTGGCTTTGTTTTATTTTACAGGGCCAGTACCAGCCGGCTGTCCCCCCTCAGAGAGCAGATAGGCAGCCTCCCACGGCCACAGTTTTCGCCCCGCAGGCACCCCCCGCCGATTCTGTGCCTCTCCGCTCTTACCCTGGGACGGCGCACGCGCTGAAACCGGCGTACCCCCTGCATCCCACCGCGCCCCCAGGTAC
>JAOYSI010014097.1:24354-38910 GCA_025775065.1 Hiodon alosoides | reverse complement strand
CCTCTCCGCTCTTACCCTGGGACGGCGCACGCGCTGAAACCGGCGTACCCCCTGCATCCCACCGCGCCCCCAGGTACCGCGCCCCCAGGTACAGCGCCCCGCTCCGCTGGCGAGTTCAGTCGCATGCCACCCTGCGCCTTTTCCGTTTTCTCAGACCTGTCTCACGGGTTTGTTCCCCAGGATTCCTCCCGGCTGGTTTCCTCAGCGGACCCACTGCGCCGCCCGCTCCTCAGCCTGGGGTTCCCGTGCCCATGTTTCCTGGGAACCCGCACGGCCAGGGCCCTGCCGCCACAGGACCGCCCCCTTTCTTCCAGTCCCTGGGGCCGGGATACCCGCAGGGTGGCCCCGGAGCACCGTCGGCCAAGTTCTTCTCAAGTCCGGCACCTCCCCCGCCCCCCACAGGTGTCGATTCGAACCCGTCTTCCGTCTTTCCTTTAGGAGTCGCTTTAATACTAGTGTGCGTTCTGTTCTCACTTATGGCTGTGTAAAAAACAAGCCAAGCTCTTCAGAAATTGCGCTTTTAAGCACTCGGAGAGTGGCTCTGGGTGAAAGCAGTTGCCCGAGTGCAGACTGAGCCCGGTCGGCAGGTCCAGTTCCTGGTCCTGATCCGGCTCATGTCACGTGCTAATCGTGACCAAGAGCGCACAGAAGCGGCCGAGCGCCTCCTGCCCTGGGGCGGGTAAAATCGGCTCACCGATCGCCGCCGTCTCCTGCGGGCTTCCCTGGCACCTGACGACTGGCAGTGGCGTTGAGGGGGGGGGCGCCACCTTCTGATCTGTGCTGAACCTCTGTCGCGGGCTGTGTAAGATGGATGGATGGCTCAAAGGCGATCAGAATCGGAGGGGACTAGTCATTCTTTCTTGACCTCCCCCTCGTGTGAAGGTAGGATTGGTGGCCACGAGCCGAGATGCATTGGCATAACGTTTTAAGTTATACTGTTCATCATCACCATTAAGACTTTTCGTAATGCGTCAGAGTACACAACTATGCGGACAGCTCCAGGTGGTGGTCTGTTAGGCCGGGCAGAGTTCAGCCCCTGGGATTGTTAATTAATAGGCGTTGCGTGCGAGCCGCGTCGGTTGCCGCGCGTGAACGACGGTCGGATTGGCGTTCCTCACCAGTCGTCTGTGTTTTGTCCCAGATTGTCTGGTTTGAAGGTGGGGAGGAAAGGTTATCGTCCGCTTTCAGGCCGCTGCGATCCGGAGAGGTCAGGAGTTGTGTCGTAAACCGTCTGCTTCTCTCGTCCAGACTGTCTCCTTTTGGCTTTCAGGGTACTTTCCGTGGCTGGATTCCCATTGTGACGATGAAGGTGACAGGGCTTTGTTTGGATTGGCCTGGTGTGTGTGTCAGCTTGCGTTGTGTCACTGTTTGGAAAAGCATTGCATCTTGGACCTACATGAACCAATCTGTCCGATGGCATTCTGTCAAGCTTTGTAAACTCCCTTGGGAGTTGGGATTTGCCTCTGGTGAGCAACTGATTTAACATGACATGCGTTATCAGTCTAATTAGATAGCGCCTTAACTAGGCAAGATGACATTGCCATATCTGCTTGGACAAATCATATATATAACATGAGACCATGAGATGCATTAGGTGGCTGTGAAATGTATTTTCATTTAAAAATAAGAATGAATAAATAAACTTTGTCACACGCACATGAGATGCTGGGGATATTTATGGTTCATGAATATTCATGAATACGTTTCTATTCATGAATAGAAACTAAAGTTTCTAAAGTTTTTTTTTTTTTTTGCTTTTTTTTCTTCTCTCCAGAGAGATTTGGCTCTTGCATGGAATTGGCTTGGCTGTCCATTTTTTTCAACTGGCCACCGTGCTGTGTGTTTCCTGTAGACTGCATGACTACCTGTCGTTTTTGCTGGGTTTGATGGCTACCGCCATTAGCGATCGTATTGTGTTTAAATGTTAAAAGTACGTAGATGGCCACCGAGGTTTACCATGGAGGTTTTTGGTCGTAATTCAGGAGCAAATACTGTTTACTTCCATTGCATTCTGGACTTCCTTGTGCTTTGAGGGCGCTGGTTACGGTTGCGAAAGCTTATCGCAGTGCGTCAGGAATGGAAACGTGACCACTCGCCTCGCGTTGAAGCAGTGGTTCTCTGTCCGGGTCCTGGAGGACCGCCGTCTGGGCTGATCAGTACAGGCTAAATCGGGTCAGTAATTATGCGATTTTAATGACTTGGCTGGAATGAAGACCTGTGCGCCTCCAGGGCCAGGATTGGGGACCTCTGAATTAGATATACAGTAATGGCTTTTCTCAATGTAAAACCGGGGTCTGTTCTTTAATTCTCTCTCTCACACACACACACACACACACACACACACACACACACACACACACACACACATATATATATATACACATACACATACACATACACATACAAAACAAACACTCACACACAGCTTCGTGATGCTGTTGTGATGCTTCGTAGCCTCAGCGTGTGACCTACGCCTCTCCAGTTGATGGCGCTCTGTCCCTCCCCTCTCCGCAGGCTCTCAGGAGGGCTGGAATGACCCCCCTGCCATGCGAGGAGGTCCCCGGAAGAAAAAGGTATCCCAGGAAAAACATACTGCCTCACAATAAAACAAAAAACGAATAAATAAATAAAATTGGTCTGAACTGAACTGTGTATGTAAAAACAGCTTCTACCGTGCCATAGGGAACTGCATAACAATCAACAACATTACCTTTTGTTTATTAAGACGGTCCTAAATACAGTAGCCACCGCAGCTAGTTCTGCTCCATAGTCCAGTTTGAATGTGTGTCTTATCCTTTATAGTTCTAGTGTCATCGTCTAGATTGCGTAGTTCAATAGTTGGCTAGTTCAGAAAAACAATAGTAATTTTGTATTTCTTATGTTTAGTTTAATGCATAACCTGAATTAATGTGTACTGGTTGCCTAAGCAACCTCTGAATGGGTTTTAATATCTTTATTTGGACTGCAATGCAGTCTTTGTTATTTCTGCAAAATTGGAACAGATCTTTTAACAAGTTGTGTTTATATGTGGAATTTGTGGCGTTGTATGTCTATGCAGTAAGATTTGGCGTTGCCCCCGGTAGGCTCATCTGCCACGTGGTACTTTCACAGTGCTAATACACGAGAGTACGCCACAGATCCTATTATTATCCTTTTTGTTTCGTCCAAGTTTGTCTCAAGGGGAGAATTATTACGACGGCAGTATCTGGGACTGTAAATGTTTTATTTATTTATTTTTCAAATGCCTTATGTTATGCTTTGAACATTGTTTTGACCTGTGCGTGACTCCTAAGAAGGCGAAATCCACATGCGTATATCAAAGGTAAAGTTTGAAGTCGTGGCCAGAACAGGCAGTTCAAGCTGCTCCCTGTTCTGTCGTAGAACAGCCTAAGCGTTGGAACCCTTGATGGCTGGTGTGTTAAAGGCAAAATACAAACGTACCTCCCCTCAGATAGGCGCTGCGTAGCCTGCAGCGTGCAAAAGAGATGGTTGGATCCAGGATGCCTAGGGTTGGATGGGACGGGTCATTCTTCTGCTCTGTCCACACGTGTGGTGGCACTCAGTGGCACGTTTGGGGAAACCACAAAAATGACTGCCAATTCCAATATAAAAAAAGTCTTTATTCTCTCCTCCTTAAAATGGCTCCTTACCTTAGGGGGTTAATTATGTCTGAGCATGTGTCGTAACATTGTGTGGCCATTTTCTCTCTCTTCCTCTGCAGCTTCCAGAGCACTACACCCCGCCAGCCCCCATCATGGCCCCAGTCATGGGCTTTCACGCCGAGGCCCCCCCAGGGGCCCCACAGGAGCACAGTGCCCAGGTACCCGGAGCCACACAGGATTTCTCAGCCCAGCAGCACAAACGCGTTTCAGATGTGTTTTCGTTTGCCGTGTTTTTAGTTCTAGTTTCTGGCTTTCTTTTTTCCAAATTAAAATGTTTTAAAAATAAAGGTTTGGAGTTCGAGTCACAATAATAATAATGATTGGACGTGGCAGTATTCCCCTCATTTGTTCCGATTTTGAGACTTTCTGTAGCTTTCTTCCAGGGCTCCTGGGGGTTTTTTGTTTGCCTTTGGGAAAGACAGTCATGGCTAGGAGAGAAGTGATGCGTTGCTCTCCCTCCAGCTCCTCCAACAGCTGCCGGCGGAAAAGGTGGAGAGGCGCGAGATTCCAGCGGAACACCTGGGCCTCCGGGTCACCTTCGACGGGCTGGTCCAGCGCTGTCAGCTGGCCGCTGCTGACCCGGTAGGTCCTGCCCCGTCGCATATTTCCTACCGCCGGACCTCTCCCGTCCTCTGACTCCTTTCTGTTCCGCCAGCAAACGAAAAGAAAGCTCGACGACGCCACCAAGAGGCTGGAGTGCCTGTATGACAAGCTGAGAGAGCGAGCGGTACGTAGCCAGCCTTTACTTTAGTCTTGTGTACAAGAGATGGACGAGTTATGTCCCGGCATCGCTTTAAAATGTCCCGGTCTCATCAAGGCGTTTTCCGTGACGGCGCCCTCTGGTGTCCTCTCTCTCTCTTTCTCCAGCTGTCGCCCAGCATTCTGGCCGGCCTCCACGAGCTAGCCCGCTGCATCGAGTGCCGCAACTACCAGCAAGCGCTGGCCATTCACACTCAGATCGTCAGCAGCACCAACTTCAGCGAGATCTCCGCCTTCATGCCCATCCTGAAGGTGCTGGTGACCATTGCCAACAAGCTGAGCATCTAAACTGCAGCAGAAGACCAGCCCTAGTGTTGAAGATCCTTAAAGCTTATATGTACACACGTGTATGAATTTCTATTTGCCGAAATGTGCTTTTGGTGCTTTATGTGGTAACATGCTGCAGATCCATTATTTTTTGCCAGGATTATTATTATTATTATTATTATTATTATTATCATCTTTGTGACTAGCAAGTCAAGGGCTTTATGGTTTTGTCTGGAAGGAAAACAGACAATCATTGTATATACGGTGCTCATAGGGCAACTTGATTAGCTCAAGGGGATGAAAAGGCTTCTTGCGATCTAATGGTTTTGTAGACGGTTTGAATGTGAGACGTGCACTTTAAGCCCGATTGCCACGGGGTCCAATGGAGGGGGCTGGCCTGTGATACCAGGGGCGAAGCCCTGTCTTTGAACGGTACGGGCCTAAATAGTCAGCACTGATTCGCACAGCCAAGACTTGTCTTAGCACTCTCGTGCGTGTTCGTGCACGTGCACAAGCTGATTCTGAGCCCCGCCCCCTGCTAACCAGCACAGGTTTTCTGCCAGCCATCATACTTAACGGGACTTTTTTATAAGATCAATCAGCATTAACAGTGAATCTGTGGGGCTGAGAATTCAAAAGGGACCCAATGAGTTCAAAGTCAAGTAAGGTGAAGCGTAGAAACGGCCGATCACAGATCTACCGCTGACTTGACTCAGCCCTCAGCAGGTTTTCCAAGGCTGAAGCTTTTCGGAAGACTGACGTTAAACAGCGGCCGTCCTGGTGCCTGAGCGGCTCACGGTTACCCAGCCTTTTCTAGTGGAGGAGGTTGTCCTCCGGTTTCGTCTGCCATTGCCAAACGATGTTTGCTTTGCAAGCTCAGTATTGTGTGTGTGTGTGTGTGTGTGTGTGAGAGAGAGAATTATTTGTATCCCTTGTTGTATGTGTTTTTTGCATTGGACTATTTTCTTTTTTTTTCCATTGATAAGATTTCATGGTCAATAAAATATCAAGCATAATGTAAGTAATATTTATTACTGCTGGACCACAAGTTAAACACCATTTCCTGAAATTAAAAGTTTTTTTTAAAAATCTCTTAATCAACTTTTTGATCGTGACTGCACTGCAGAAGAAGTAAAAGTCATGTTTTAAATTCATTCTGTCCTACAGTTTCATGCAGAGAGAGAAGTTGTGGAATGTTTGACGTAACTAACACCGACGCGGGCCTTATGAATTATGTAAAAACATATGTAGGAATCCTGTTAGTGATTTATCTTTCAGGTGGTTCGTTTAAAAATGGTCTTCCCTGGCAATTTGAGTCTCAAACATTTATTTACAGCCTCTGTACTGGCTCAGATAAGGACATTATTTCTGTTCATTTGGACCCCCTCTCTAGCCCTCTCAAATTTATCATTTACTTACTGTATCTTGAGTTTAACTAGAAATTAAATTATAAGTTTTTTGCATGACTGATTTGACTGGGTTTTAAGGAAATCTCCGGTTTTACAGCAGACAGCGTTAAGAAAGGCCTACCTTTTTAACAGCGAATCAGTGAAGAGATTTGTACGTGTTGTGCGCTGGCACTGAAAAGAGCCACTGGCCAATCAGAGACGAGTTTGGTCCCGCATGGCTCTTTGGTGCCCTTCGCGTGTCACACAAACTCCTCACTGATCCTGGTTTTTCTGCACAAATCTTATGCAGTCTTCTTTTGCCCACATTCTCATTCAGCACTGTACTTTTTTCTCATAAAAGTATGTATTCACATTTATTTACGCTGACCCATGTGTTTATTTGATTGAACGATCTTTTTTCTTTTACAAATCGCCAAAGGCATGCAAGAGATTCTGTAAATTCTGTAAACTGTGGACTTGTTATTGTAATACTTTCAAACTGTGAGGATGATGACATGGGGGGGGGGGTTTCGACTGGATCCCCGCCCCAGTGATGGCAATGTTTGTATCGTTGCTCTCGAAACGCTCGAGTTTCAGGACGTTTAGGCATTTACAGGGTCATGTGAATTACTTCTGCCTGAGGGCAAATGTTTCTTTATCCCAGCTTCAAGGTCCGGTCTTAAGACCTGATCAGGTCAGTGGAGTGTGATGCTGCGTGGCTGCCAGGTTACTTTACAGGGTGAAATTTGCTTGGAGAGTCGTGCAAATGGAACGGACAATAGGGGGCGTTCTGATTATTATGCTTGGTGATGCAAACGAGCGAAATAAAATGCGCACCCTGCTTTCCATCTGACCGTTAGAAAGGGTTATGCAGGAATGCCCCCCCCCCCGAACCTTAAGCTCCTTTTCTGATCACATCGCATTTGGACGGGTTTGCATGCGTCTGCGTATGTGTGTGTTACACTTGACGCTGCGCGTTAGCAGGTGGGTTTGTGTGTGTGTGTGTATGTTACTCTTGGCTTGGCACGTTAGCAGGTGGGTTTGTTACCGGTGAGTATTTGTTTATTAAACCCACTTGTCTGGGCACAATACTTGAACTAACTTCTATTCAGGGAACAGTGTGAATCCTTGCAAAGCCTGTTCCCAAAGTCCTTTTGAAGGCGACGGCTCATTGAAGGAGGAGGAGAGGGGATTAGCTTCTCCTGCAGTAGCACATTTCCGAAGGGGCTGATTAGCTCCCCATTCATTGTTAAATGGAGCACGGGAAAAATGAAAAAGAGGCAAATAGGTGGGCCAGGAATAAAACATCCACAGGAAACCCTATTGCAAGCTACACAAAGTTTTCCCAACATTTTTTTTCACCCCCTCCTGAGAAGGTGGTGTGAAAAGGAGATTAGCATGCGACATCAGAGGGAGGAGGGCAGCTCGCTTGGTGTTTCAGTTGAAAGTCCTCCTCTCTGTCCCGCAAAAAAAGTTAATTAAAGTGGTAGTAAACAGCGGAGGGACCGCGGCACTCCTTTCAGGGGATCCTGGGTGGGGACGGCACGAAGGGGAGGAAGGCCGTAATTGATGCCTTTGTCTGGTTAACACTGCCCGAGGTTGTCTGACTCTGAAGTGAACAATGTGGGAAAATTTGTCAGGGGTACGCTGTAGATTTAAGTTTGTTTTTTTGTGTGTGTGTGTGTGTTTTAATTTTTTATGAGTGCTGTTAATTTGTACAAAGTACCTTTTTTGATAACTTAAGTTTCATCTAATCCAAAACAGTGGGGCGTTCCAAAACAGTGGGTCCTCTCAATGCTTGAAAGCTAGTATTAAATATGATGTTCAAGTGTCGGAACCGGGTGTTGTTGTCCAATTACAACGGATCTGTATCTGTCTTTGTTATTGCCGTCTTGCGTCTCGAAGCGGTTGTGCTACCACAGTTGTGTTCATAAGTGGCTTTAACGTGAGCGGTCCGTAAAAGTAAAAAGCTCAGTCAGGAAGTAATGTTGGAGATGCTGCTTACAATCAGTTCTTTACTCGGAAACAGTCGGCTACCAAAAAACCACCGACGTCATTTAAAAAGTAAAGCAACTCATGGGCAATAAATTAACAATGTACAAAGTGCTTCATTTTATGTACAATTAACTACTGCAGTAGGAACAGTGGACCCATTTGGACATTCCCTTTTCAGTGTCGGGTAATTGGATATGAAGTTAGTTACTTGTGTTTTAATGCATTCAGCGTCTATGACTGGGGCTAATAGCCCTGTAAGTCTAGCAGGACCCAAAATCTAGCTCTGACTAAATTACATGTAAGAACTGCAGCCTTGTCACCCGTGGCAACTCTGTGACGACCTGCCAATAATTCCAGGTTTCGTGTTTGTAACTGAATCGTAGGTCCAGGTTTTAAGTGGCAGTTTTGGTTCCTGTTATAATTCTACAGTTTCTCTGAAGGATACTGACGTGCGGACTTTCCAGTGCCACCAGTAAATGCCAAAATGCATTTGATATCTGCGCGGCTCTCACTTCCTTTTCCGATTTCGCCTCAAAGCAAACAAAGACTCTCGTGCGGCACGTTTCGGGGAAAACGGCGCGCACGCGCGCGCCGCCAGTACGATGCTAATCACACTTTACAATTCGCTACCTGCCTTCTGACTACTACTGCCTACGGTCTGTACGGAGGTGATCTACGCGCTTGGCCTGAGGCTCTCCCTGTGGGGCAGCGCGCGTCACAGTGGGAGTGGCGCTCAGTGCTGCTTCCTGGCCCTCGGGCTCTTGCCCCTGCCGGCGCCGTCGCCCTTCTTGGCGCAGAAGTACTTGGTGACGGTCTTGCGGCACTGCTCGCACCTGACGGCGCAGCACCAGTGGAACTTGCAGTTGCAGCTGGACACCGTCTCGGCCCGGCGCTCCACCACCGCCAGGCTGCACTCCCCGCAGAGGCGCCGGCAGCTGCGCTTCTCCCACCTGCGCAGGCCCTTGCCCTTCCGGACGCACTCGCGGCCCTCGGTGCCCGGCAGACCCAGCGTCCGGTTCTCCAGGCAGTAGTCGGGGGAGTCCTCCAGGTGCACCAGCTCCTTGCGGGAGATGGAGCTGAAGGTCTCGGCGATGGCCCCCCGGCTGGCGGCGCTGTTGCCGGCCCCCTGCAGGAGATCCACCTTCAGGGCCTTGTGGTACTTCTCCTTCAGGTAGTTGCCCACCTCTCTGAACTCGGGCAGCTGCAGCCAGCAGGTCTGGGTGGTGCAGCTCCCCGACACACCGTGGCACTTGCAGGTCCTCTTCATGGTGCCTTTCACAGCCTGTGTACAGGAGAAAGCAGGACATTAAAGACGAGACCCTTTTCCTACAAATCTTAATCCATTTCCTCCTGTGTGCGTGCGCGTGCGTGTGTATGTGTGTGAAAAAGGAAGCCTAGCTGTTCCTTTAGGTACACATTGTGTGCACATCACTGGTTGTGCCATGCCAAAGGCATGTTTCGTTCTTTTATGGACTGGTCGTCGTATCTCGTTCTTATCTTTTGCTTTTGCGACGGTGCAGTCGGAATCCAGTTAACGATCGGCCCTGTGCGTGACTGAAAGGGAAAAACGAAGTGGGAACCGACCTGGGCAGCAGGGTTACCACAACAGCTCTTAACAAGGATCACCTGTGGAATCTTGGCTGCAGTGAGAGTCGAGACCCGGGTTCAACGTTTAACCTAAGCGATATGAAATCCAGCCTTTACCAGCCACAGATAAAACGACCGTATCTTATCTGGGTTCCAGGGAGTTGTTATTCCTGACAATCGGAAGAAGGTAAGACTATTAAGTGAGACCACTCAAACATTTATTTTTGATTGTTTTGATAAATGCGCTTGTTGGTATAGTCGCAATCTCAACCAAGATTTTAAAAACTTAATTTCCTTAGTGGATAACGCATTCTTTAATCATGTGCTTGGATGTCTCTCCGTTTTAATAAAAATTACATATGAAATAATTTTTTACGTCTCTTTTGTGCTTTGGCCAAAAATAGCTTAGATTTTAACTTAAAATTTTAGTAATGTTTTTTTATCAGGAATTTCTGCTGATGTGTAGCACTGGCTGAAACGTTAAACGACAGGGAAATGGGAAAAGATGGTCCTGCAATGGGGGAAAAGGCTATGTAATTCGCTTGGACGTTGTTAATATGCGTTTATACGCGCGTTACGATCCGATGAGTCGTTTTGAGGCGGACGTTTAAAATCTCAAACCCTTTGGATTTGCAGTGCTCTTCCAGGTGTCACGGGACACTTATACTGTGTGATACTGACCCCCACGGATTTCTCTGGTACAACAAAAGTGTGGCCCAGTGTAAATGTGAGGCGCTTACAATAAGAATTAAACTAAACACTTATTTAAAACCAAAATAATACAGAACCTTTCCAATGTTTGGCTCCCAGGGTCTTCCAATTAAGGCTTGCACCACTGGTCCCAAGAATCTTGAACTGAGGCCTTGTCATAAAAGACTAGTAAATAGACCCTTCTGGTACAGCGCACACACTGTTAGAGGGATGAGTGGCACCTTACTTATAAGGGCCTGAATGAGACTCTTGGGTGGTATGCTGTGTTTCTGATTTGAAGAGAGAAAAATAAACATAATAAAAAGGCACTCTGCTTTCTTGTCCTGTTGGTGGCCTTGTGAGAATTTATAATCTCAGGCCCCGCCTTTAACCATAAGAGTTCTAAGCCAAGGAGCTCTGCCTCCCGCAGAAAATAAACTCTTCAGTCCTCCAGACTTTTTTTTTGTTTTGTTTTGTTTTGTTGAAGAGGTGCTGTGACCTTTGTGTATGAACCTGAGAACGCTACCTTGCGCCCTGCCTCGTTGTTGTGGAGGTTCATGGCTGCCCGTGCGTCCTGCCCCGTCTCCAAGGCGTCGACAAACTGCTTGGAGATGGTCTCTCCGAAGCCCACGTTGTCACTGCAGCCCCCCCACAGCCAGCCCTGGCCACCTGCGAGCGAAAGCCGTCATTCGTACCGGGAAGGAGGAGACCGGGAGGCGCGCACCTCACATTTCCCTTCTGACCGGTACAGAAAAGGATCCTAAGCCTGTCAAACCCGAGGCTGTTATTTCCTGCAGGGGTTGTGATGTTTTTTTCAAAGGGTTTATTCGTTCTCCTGCCCCGTTCGTGCAGCAGGGGTGTAGCGGCTCACCGTGTTGTCCGTTCCTGGTGTCGTCGCAGCCACAGTTGTCGAAGTCGCCCAGGCTGCAGCTCCTGGTCAGGGTGTACATGACGCCCGCAGAGCTGATGGCGTGGACGAACGCCGTCTCCCTGTTTGCTGAGGATAAAAGCGTCAATGAGAGGTCGCGGCCGTGTAACATCGCCTCCCTCGCTAAGAAAAAGGAAAAAAAACCCACGTCCTTAAAATCATAACTGCACTCAAGGTGCTCTTTTTGTGTCATAAACTTTAATGAAATCCCAAATTAAATATCACATTTTTCCAAAGGATTCACTATTTTCTTTAGAAGTACAGATCCTTGATCCTTTCCATCACCACATTATAGATCAGAGCAAATATAGACATAAAATGACATTAAAACTTTTAACCCTAGGGCATGCCATTAGAGAACCTTTCCTCCTCAGTATTTCAGCTTTCTAATATTCCCACATTCCTTTCTGTTAATTGGCCAGAAGAATGTGGTTCCATGTTTTGTTTGAATAAAACTGAGAGTGACGGCTAATTGAAGTCAATGATTGGATGACAGAATTTATGTCCCCCTTTTGACCCTTTTGATGTGATTCTTTCAACTCTCAAGTTATAAGTACTGTCTCAACCTCTTAATGTAGTCCCTACCAAAGAGGCTTACCCTGTGTACCGTAAGTTTCCACCACATTTCCAGAAAAGTCTAATATCTCTACTCGATTTAAACGGTTTGTTTATGTATTTACATTTACTGCTCCCATTGCGGTCCCGATGCAATAGTGTCATTGTGACGTTTTCCTTAGTAAGGGATAATATGCGGCGCATGGTCCGGAGTACATAACAATGAATTATGGGGATGTTAGAAACAAAGTACTAGTAATTTGATAAGGCAGAACTATGTCAGAGGAGAGAGGGGGTCAACAGTGTGCAGGCTCCACTCATTTGTTCAGGTTATGCTTCCCCCCCGAGCACCTGTGGTTGATTCTGGAAAAGTGCAGATCCTTGTTTAAGCATCGCTCGTGCTCGTTTCTCACCACTCCGAAGTCCGCTGTGAGTGGACAGCTGCAGGGCCCTCTCGGGACAGTTCCAGCGGTCCCAGGCGAACTGATATTTGCACTCTTCGATTCCACTCTGGGTCCCTGCGGCCACACTGCTGGAGTAGATCAAATAGGCCTGAAATTTAAAAAAAAGCAGAAAACCTTTTTCTTTTCTCTTTTTAAAGTTACTGTGGGATAACCCCCTAACACAAACACACATTCAAAGTTGCGTTGCGTTGGTGTTCTATCTCATGGGGTCATATGTCAAGATTTGTCTAACAATACTGTCACCATCTCCCTCCATCTACTGGTTTGTTTGCCCTAGATGTTACTCATATTGTTATCATAAATGCCCTCCCACAAATCAAAATTCAGATGGGAAACGAAGCTGGGATATCTGGTCCCCCCGTTGTGATTTTATTGATGTGGTACGCCCCTGTTCGTTCTGATTTTCAAACCTGATCGATGCTCAATCAGATGGGTCAGAGAACCAATATTAAACTTGATTTACGTTTGATGGATTATAAATTTGAATTGATCAAAATCTATTTCCGTTGACCCACCAACCTACATTAGTAGGCTTGTTGAAGGCTGAAATCAAAGGGTAAACTCTGTAATTTAAATGCTGTTTAAAAAAAAGAAAAAGAGTGATCCGTTGTTTCATTTAATCTAGTTGTTCTTTTTTGGGGTGATTCGGTGACACAAATGTATAGTTCTGAAGTGGCCCTACTAAGACTGACCTACAACCCTTGACCTGAGATGCTAATGATGACCACCCACTAGAACATTACCTACCCTAAATCAAGAAGTCTTCTCAAGGTAGACATCTTGGTCCAACATCATGAGAGGTTTAACAGTACGTTACGTTGTGCTGTGTATTAGTTGTTTATTAGTTTTAAATGTAAAAGGAATGGTTTTAACAGTTACCAGAGAGGTAGTGTGAAACCCAGAGTGGTACTAATCTCTGACATACATCCCCTCCCCAAGATGATGATGTAGAAAGATCAAAAGAAAGTTTACCTTTGGCCCAGTCATCAGGAAATTATTCACTGACCTGGAAGACAGAGCAGCCCATTAACTCAGAAGAACAAAATGTCTGTCACCAAATTTCTGGAATTTGTAACCTCATTTGTGGTCTCATGCAATTTCGCAAAATCCCGGCTTTCACAGAGAAAGTGGAAAAAGTTATTTTAATCTCATCTTGGAACTTGATATTGGGTCATATGCATTTTTCTAGTTGATATGTGAACCCACCCTAGACCACTGCCTTTTACATAGCTACATAGATATCAGCATAACTTCAAAAATTACCAATGGTGTTTCATTTTGAACAACTTTACTTAAAGGAGATTAAATAATATCATACGTTCACTTAAGCGTAAAGATCGGATCTTGGAATAAGTCAATCAGTTGGAGCAATAAAGCTCATTAAACGTGTTTTAACCCACTTATGCATTAAAATGAGATTAATTTAAACACCACTCGATATTGTTTTTCGTATAGCTCCCACAGCTGTGCTCAAATACTGCAGTAAGAGGAACTGGTGAATTAATACTAGAGACTAACTGGACAAATTTTAAATGGTTTTATCCATCATCTTCCAAGTTACCATTATATTGAGCAAATAGTCTTCAATTATATTCCTACCTTACTATTATATATCCTACTTACTGTTTGCCATCTACCACATTTGTAATAAATATGGTCTCTGTGGACATTATCTGTACAGGTGTAACAGGTGTAAGCAACTGTGTAAGGAACTGTAGACGTGCAGAAAAGACTAGTGCAAGGTTATTCTGAGAAAATTGCTTGTACTTGTTTTACTAAGCAACGTAATTATTATTATCAAAATTCAAGCCTTTAAGTACATATTTGAATGCTCTTCTAAATCTTCTGATCGCAATTTTTCTTCTCTGCAGTTCATTTTACTGCCGGTATTTTGAACACTTTTTATGAAAGATTCACAAATGTACCATGTAGAAATGGTTCGACCTCCTTACCCAAACTTCTCCTTACCCTGACTTCTGTCCTTACTCAAATTTCATTACCATTGCAGCAAAGGTGGCTTGATACATTTCTATCTTTGGCATTCAACGTTAAGTAAATTAAGTAAAATTGTGTAAAAAGCAATCTCAAGGATATGAAGAGGAAAAACCAGTTCACAATAGATCATTTTAAATGAAGTCTTCTCTGTGCCTTACTCTTCCTAAAATAGTGAATTAAGACATAAGAAAAAATGTAAAAATCATAAGGTAGAGATCAAATGTGGTTTTTAAATTTTCTATTAAATAAACCCTCAAAAAAAAAAA
>JAOYSI010014097.1:0-24254 GCA_025775065.1 Hiodon alosoides | reverse complement strand
TTTTCTCATTTTTATGATCTATACGTATTTTAAATGTTACATATTTCAAAGTAAATACACCCTTCCAGTTTTTAGGGGTAGCATTTAATTAAGTTCTATTTCATAACATTTTCTACATATTATATGTTCCGTGCGCTGGAATAGTTATTTCATGCTTATAATATTATCAATATAACTGCAGGGTTAAATTGTATACATATTTTTATGTTATTATTATTGTGTAGTAGACGGTTATTAGTACTGAGCAGCTTTCTGTCTTCTTTTAAAAAGGTATTTTATTATTGTGTTTTTGCATATAGAAACGTACATTGCTATTGTACCTCAAAGGTTTAAAAAGTACCTTGCACCTTGATTGGGTTTATTTTATCATGGGCCATATCTCCCGATGTCGCTACAATTTCCACACCCATGAGCATGTAGCCTTTAATTGGACTAAAATATTACGCAACAATTTAAAACCAAAACAAACCCTCGCATACCGTCGTTTAATTTTCGTCCGTTAGCTTTAAGACTGTTTTTATTAGTATTATTATTGTTGTTGTTGTGTATACGTGAATAAATAATAACAAGCAAAAAAGGGTCAAGCTTCAAGTTTTGTAGCGTTGAATTCCATTCACATAACACTGTTTTTAATTTGTAGTAAGTATAATATTTAGAAATATAGATTTAAAGTGCTCCGGATACTGACAAGAATGATGAACACGCAACAAGTGGGGGAAAAAATAAGATCACTATTAGGCCTCCCAATATGAATTCACCTATTTTCAAAGTGTTTATAATAAAGATTTAGATTTGCCAGTTTAAGTAGCTGAAATGTGAAAATCCTGAAACTCACCAACAGCAACAGGACTTCATTTGGGCCATCAAAATGAAAATATAATAACAGACATCCAAATGCATGAACATCCTGAAGGAAGACTATCAGTTCTCTGTGTTGTAAAACGGAGTGTCTCTGCTGGCGGATAAATACCTACATGAAGAACCCAGGAGGTTGGGGGTCTCATGAGGGGGCCAAGGGGGGTCTGAAATGGAGCTCCTCTCATCCCAACAAGAGATTATCTGCTTAACTGAAGATTTTCCCCCTTCTAAGTCGTCCAGCCAATCAGGACTATTGTACCAATGAAAGATTTAAATGATCAAAAGGGCACCCTGGGCTTCTTAAAGACAAACAGAAGGGAAGAACTCTCTGCATGCTAACTCCGAGAGTAAATTAGTTTGAAGGCATTGGATCCCCGGTTTCGTTAAATCCAGCTTCAAACAGCCATTTACACACCGAACTCAAAGGGTTTTATACAGTGCCGTCAGATCATTACAGGAGACCAACTCCGACCTTTTTGTTTTTCAAACCATGGAGATGGTTATTTGCAACTGAAAACATACCATTGTTTATCCAATAATTATTAATGGTCACTAATTAATACCAAAAAACAGCGAAAAACCAAAAAGTCAGCGAAACGCCATATGTAATGAAGTTTATTATATGCAATGTTATTTATTTATTTAGATTTAGGCCAGCCCAAAGACGGAAGATTTAGATATGGGATCTATTCTATTTCCTGTAATTGTTACTAACGCCATTAACGCAGACATACAATATAACCCCAAATGGAAGTTTTTAATTTACAGTGGCCCATTCGTTTCAATAAATGAACGTTAAACACAAACGCAATGGTGCTTAAACTGAATAGTATTCCTAACTGGTCATTATATAAAGCGTCTGCACTGATAATTGTAGCTAATGAGAATACATGTTGTTTTTACGACATTCGTTATTTTCTCATATATTTATTTATACATCATATTTATTAATACCCTCGTAAAGAAAAAACGTTTTTAAAGGCGTCAAAATTTGACTTGGAAAATGGAAGTAACTATTGTTATAATTTACGTTTATAAATTTCAAAATTTCCGCGTCGTTAATGCTCAACAGTAGTCATACACGGTGACCTAACACACTGGCGCAGGGAGGTCACACTAATTTTGCATTTCTAGTGTTAAAATTTGCACCAAATAGCAAGCCATGTAGTAATAAAAGTGTTTCGAACTCTATATCCGTCTTGAGTATATCCTACGGTCTTCATGCCACGTATGTTTGACACGGGACAGAAGTATTTTTGCATTCTTCCGCAGTTGAAAAGACTAATGGATGTTTCTTTGGAACGGTAAAATATATTCCTGAACATTATGGTATACCTATAGTAGAAGTGGTATGTAAATCGATTAATTGTCCGTTTGTTTGCATTTTAGTGCAATTTATAGGCCTAGCCCTCCTTGCTACTAAGGCTGTATGGACTTTGCTCATACCTTTACTCATGTTTTATGTGCGCTTAATTATTACATTGTAGCGCGTAGACTATACAAAATTGTAGTAAATTTACTCCCAAAACACATGTTTTTACTAAATTAAGTATAATACTAATTTGTTAATATATAACTATTAAGATCTAAACCTGAACAGCTAATTCATAAAGAAAATTCACAATTCACAACACAATTCTCCAAAATAATCCTTCAATGAGAAAATCAAACAACAAATTTGCAACAGAAATTCATCTAGGCGTTTGTATCATATCATTTTCTAAACTTTTATTTAAATACTTATGACTATCAATATTTATATATAATTGGATATATAGAATATATAAACCTCGAACAAAACACGTCCTCGCAACAACCATCAATCCAATGACATTAAAACTACTATTCTTAGGTCAGATACCAGGCACCATTCTCTAATTCCAATATCGCCCATATTGCCCAGTAGATGGCGTCAGGGTCATCGACGTACACTACTATACTTAGATTTGCGTAGAGTAATTAAGGACCATTCGAAAAAATTGTAATAGCCGAACATCTAAGAAAATTTTAATTTGGTCTGCGTAATGATTAAATATACATATACTGCAAAAGGTTCACAGATTCTTATATTTAATTGTGTCATTCTGAATAATCACTGACATTACTGGCACTGTTCCCTTTTAAACCGTTACGTAACAGATAGATGGAAAGGAGACAGGGATTTGACAATGTCTTTTATTGTTATATATACTGCTTCAACTCAATATAATTTATAAATACGTATCTTAATACCAGGTGTTGCTCATCCGAGTCGTTTATGGTTTACAAGTAACGTCAGCCCTCTGAGATATGCTATTTCAGTCTGATTTTAGCCATTTTAGTGGTTCTCTTATATAAGGTACTAATGTAAATTAATTTCAGATCGGGCTGTGATATAGTTATACCTGCACGCCTCAGAAATGTAGAATTTTTGTTTCAAGAAATTGTCCCAATTATTCAAGTCGATTATTTATCTCGCATGTCTGAACCACGTTAAGTTAATCAAACGCTACCACATTTATGTAGCTACAGGACCCATAGTTAGATACATTTTAGTATTTGACGGTTGTTTCCTCACATTTCTGTCTGAATCATGAAAAGTGTTTGTCTTTGGAAAGATACTATAATTTGCACAGTGGAAATCACACGATGCGAGCGCAATTTGGGGAACCCGTTTTACGATTGGTTAAGGCTGAATCACACAAGTTTTAGCACTGTTGCTGATTGGTTCTGTTGGATCAGACGTTGTAAATGGTTGTGGTTGGTGAACGTCCAAGAGCTTTTGACCTGCAGTTACCTCTTGTTGTTTTTTTTAGCAAAAATCTGACGTAACCCAACGAACTTCGCTGGAGATTGAGGGAAGAGCGGCAAGACCATTAAAGAACCAATAGGAAATCCCCGCCATATTCACCTCAGGTAGGTGTGTCCATAACTACGGGTTATTGGAGTGCCCGAATGACTGTGTTTGTCTTTGTCGCGATACATAAACCAATTTGGCAGAACTGCGAAGTAATTTTTTTCATATTTTTGAACAGACACGTGTTTAATATTCCTCAAAATGTACTGTGCCGCTGTAAAATCTTTACACAAAAAATGGCAATGGTACGTGACATTTAATGCATAGTCTTACTCTGAGACTGAATAAAAAATATTTGGCTTGATTACACTACTGATGGTTGCGAGCGTTAATATTAATATTAATATTGCGGTAATATTCATAATACAAGGCTCCCTCCAATTTAGTCTAATTGTCTCCGGAACACCAAAAGCACGCAACGCAAAGCGGTGTACAGTAATGCAAACTGTGGACAAACTGTGGATACTTGCAACGATGCCCTACCAGCTGGACGCGTTTTTTTTCTCTCTCTCTACAAAAAAGGCTCACAGCTACGCACTTGGAAAACTTGCTTGTAAAAGAAGATAAATAAAATCGATGTGATTGTCGTTTTGTACGATAAACTGTACGCGACCATTTCAAACAATATAATCACCAAAATAGCTACACTTTCTGTGAAAGGGAAATTATTCTCCAAACATTGGCATTGGTGGCTATGCTTACACGGATCGTTTCAGAAATGGACTGTCTGAATAAGGTATCGCAACAATGGAATTGCTGATACGACTGACATTTATCCTGCGGTTGCTTTTGCCATTGTGGCAAATGAGCACAAGAATTACAACAGTTGGCGACAATGTTGCGCACATACGGCTAATTCTGCAGGGTCAAATACTATACACCAGAATACTTTCTCAGACATTAAAACACCATAGAAGCATTTCAGATGACTGCCAGATGTTTAAACAACTGTGCCATAATTTCAATAATAAGTTTTTCAGAAGTTGGTCCACTAAGGTATAGAATATATAGGTACTGCAATATCGTTTTTATTTAGTCTCTGGGAAAAGAGTTACAGATTGGTTGGAGCCTTGCCAATTTTAGTCATACAACATTAGTTGTACTCTTTCTTTTTTGTGGTGAGATTGTTTTGTAAAAAGCGAGTGTTTAATATGCTGTTAAAATGCTCACTTAACTAATGATTGTTTTTTTTGTGTGTATTTACGATGTAGCATTATATAATAGAATGTTATATGCATGAAAGCATAGGCCTTAAAAAATTAAAAATTTCCTACTTCCTACCTGTTTGTTCTAGGAAAACCCTTACTGCCCGAGCCACTGCATCCATCAATGGCCTTCTGGGGGTTGGAGTGGGTGGCAATTTGTCTAACTCCCATCCTTGGTTAAAAATACAGCATGGAATAAATGAAAGTTCAAAGGTCAAGGCCAGTTTCATTTTCAAGCTTTCTATAAACGAAGCATGTTCTTTCTTCCGCCTATTGCGTGTAGTAATGGCTCTGTGTGAGTGGTTGTCTGTGTCCTCTGGCCCTGCGATGGACTGGTGCCCCATGCATTGCATGTGTCCTGCCTTGCATCCTATGCCTGCAGGGTCAGGCTCCTGAATTGGCTAAGAAAGTTCAGAAAATTAATGAATTATCCGTTTGTTTGTTTTTTTGGAATAAACTTTTTTTTTTTACCCATTCTCACCCCATTTTGAATCACCAATGTCGCTAATGCATCTAGTATTCCTGCTACAAATCCTGCCACCTCACATGAAATACCAACGTTGAGAATTTTTCCGAAGTCACAAAGATGTGGTGGAAATCTAAACAGAGACAAAGTTGCTGTGCACAGAGTTATTACGACTGCACATTCAAAGACAACCATACCCGAACTCAATTAGGATGTTTATTGGACAACCATTTACCGCCCTTATATACCATCTCAGAAGGACCTTCATAACTCTTGTACACGTGAAATTGGTTTGGAGCCGTGAGATACTTTAAGGCCTGGGTGCATGTGCAGGCTGTGACCATGGGAACTGATAGATCATTACCTAAACAGCTCCTTCTCCCACATAATGTGCTGACCTCCAGGCCTCCATGCCAACAACAACCACACCTTTTCTTATTTAGGGCCCCTGGAACCTCCTCTCCGACCCTAACTGAATATCTTAAGAATGTACTTCACGCGTTGATTGAATAATTCTAGGGCTTTTAGTACTCGGGAAATATTACTGGGAAGGGGCTTTCATGACATGAATGTTAAACATCAGGTGTGTATACATACTTAAACCTCAGGGCAGTTCTGCATGTCTTGACAAGTCTTAATTCAATCTTGCCTAAGATGAAATTATCATTACTCAACGTACTCCAGCACTCTGGGTATGCAGTTTTTATAATTAGTGAACTGATATACCCTATAATCATGATATTAGCAATCCGATTGAGTAATTATACAGAAATGCAGTGCTGTTTTGTTGATTATGTTTATACAAATTGAATGGTGAATATGTGATTAACGTAAGCTAATTATATGAAATGCAGGTGATTATATGTGGCTGTGCGATTATGGATGAGTATACACTTATTGATCACACATATAGAGACAGGGCAACAAACAGGTCCTTCGCTGACTAGTCTCATCCTATCCCAGTCACCTTCCTGCTGGCTTCTGGGGAGCTGAGGGTTTAGCAACGGCCCGCAAGAAGCCCGGCAGATTTCACCAAACCCAGCCCAGGCAGCGTACTGCCAATCATGCCTCTCCACTGTGCTCACAGACAGTGAAAGACATGAACAGGATTCTCATATCGTATTTTATTTTTCGGTCTAATCCGCAATTTATTATGTTATTAAGTGTGCCTCCCTGCACAAACATAAAGGTAAGTACCCACTTTAAGTAATGCATTATACAGGTTTTATCAATGATTTGTTTTTCTGCACAAAGAAAGAAAAGCAGTAAAAGAAATATCTTCCCTGGCAACAGTGAAATAGCTCAATACATGGTCTGTAACTAGCAAACTCAAGACTGGAAGACAAAAATGGGCAACATCAAGAGAATATCTGTAATGAGTAGAAAGACGAAACTGCATTGAAGAAAAGAATGCATTGAATTGAGTACAGAACTGGGGAAAAGCTCAGGTGTTTTTGTTCATCAGTCATCAGGACAATGGTCACTTCTGAAATCTGGACCAAAGGCATGTGTTGCAGTATGAGATGCTAGGTCATGATATTGGTACAAGACTAGAAGGCTAAAATAAGCTCAAGAGTACAGCAATTGGACTGTTGAGTAATGGTCAAAGGTACTTTGGGCAGACAAGTGAAGGTTTCACTTATTTGGATCTAATCTGAGGCAGTGTGTGAGACGACAAAAAACTGGAGTTAATGAGGAGCCTATCTCGAGCCAACAAGTAAGCATGGGGGATGTCGCATTTAAAAGACGGCATACAAGCCCTACAAGTACTAAAAATATATATCATATATGTTATATATCAAGGGATATTGTGTATAAATGTATTTGGAAACCATTTTCTTTTTTCATAAAGTAATATTTTAATTTAAGGAGTTTCAGCATTGGATATGTGGTACATCCTGCACTTCAACATTACATGACAAAGAACTGGACCAATAAACATGTGTCAGCCTGGTAGGTCAAGTCAGACATACCCGGTCAGTAGAGCCAGAGTAAGTAAAACCAAGACAGGTCGTCATTAAGGATATTCTCACCAAGGGCGGCGTCCTTCAAAACACTTCCCATGAGTTCAAATTGTGCGAGTGTCTCTTCGGGAAACGTTTTGTGGGACAAGAAGTTTTGGATTCTTGCAGAAGTTTGTGCCGATGAAATTAGGTTGGATGAAGACTTCACTACATGTAAGAAACCCAAGGAAGTTTAAATGCAGTAACACATGATTTTTTCAAAGAGAGAGAGAGAGAGTGGTAATTTAAACCACAAGACACCACAGATTTCTAAATGAATTAAATCACAGATTTCCAACAGAGGCTTTTCAGTTCTTTCGACAAAAAGCCATGGTTTTTGGATTTGGGATTTCAAATATTTTAAACAGAACTAAAATATTGCAAACATTCTGGAGCAATCGCATTTCGGTGTAAAATACAGAATTAGGTAGTTTTTTCCCCCTGAAAATCCTTGAAGTTATACATAGGCTAGGACCAAAACTTTTTTTAACGATACAGATACGCTTTGATTTGAATATGTTCAGTTATATCTGTGTTGCGTTCGTAGTACGGAGCCCCTGAAGGGACCTGTGGAGTTTGAAAATTTGACATGAGTGGATAAACTGTTTTATCTGCCTTTTTCCTACTAGTACAGAGGCTAGAGACAGGGTTGATAATATTTTCTGCAGATTTTATCAGAATATTGCAAAGTATTGTGTAATACACATTAAGCAAATTATTTAACAATTTCTACTTTATGTTTGAAAGGAGTAGACAAAGAATACAATTTCTTTTTTTATTTGATTAAAAAAGCAATAATACTGTGGCATTGTGACAAATAGACAAAGACACAGTATCTTTCAAACCTATTAGAAAATTGATTAATTTACAGTGCATACAACATTCCTTGCAAAATGTGCCAAACAGTTTTATTTTTTTCTTAAGGCATTCAGAATTCAAGAACACTGGAAAATAATTGCACTGCAAACTGAAGAACAATAGTAATTCATTTAATTACAAGTTTATTGTTTAGTTCAAAATACTTCTGAATTTCACTTCAGAACTACAGTACACACATTTTAACGTGCTAGGAATTATAAATAATTTTTTCTTCCCTCAGCTTAACAGAATATTCATATTTTCTTTTGGATCATCCAATACGAGGAAAGTAAGCATGTCATGTGGTCATTATGGAGTTCAGTAAGTGCTAAAGTTTACTCTCACCTGCAGTTAAGACATTTTCAATAAAGCACCTTTTATGTTTCAAAGTTTCAAGCAGAATTTCCATCCTGCCCCCCTCCCCCCGCCTCCCTCCACCCACCCCTACATTAACAAGGTTGGCACACCCGTCTAAACTGAACATAAAAATAGCTGGACTGATACTGTAAACGCCAATCCTCGTTCAAACGCGCTTCTATTCTATTCCATTCCAGTAGTTCGGTACACAACGCGTATCTGTTTTTTTTTTCAATTACAAGAGAAATTCACAAAACGCCAGTGGGTGTGAGTAAAGGGTCAGGAATGGATTTAAGTCATAAGGCATTGGGCACACCTGACCCTTTTCATTTAGACCTCTAGAAACAATACGAAGGTACTCTAGTTAACACCCTCGTTCGCAAAAGTGTACTATAGACAGTGTGAGCTAAGAAAAGAAATAGCAGAACGGGACAGCCACCTTTTGCCATTAATAAATAGAACTAATGACTGCTAATTGAAAAATAAATACTAAATCTTCTTTGAGCCACTGGACGTCCAAGCGTCTTTTTTTTTTTTAGAAAAGGGTTAGAGAACCTGATTGCCAGGTAATAGACAATATCCCTCACAGGTAACGTTGCCAGACATCCCAAAAAGGAAAATAATTTTTTCTCATTCATAGAGAATGAAGAATGCTCACAAAGGACCCTTCAGAAGTAGGAAGTGTTGTATTTTTCTGAATGCCAATAAATGCAATTGGGGCTTGATTGTTGCTAGGCCATCATTAGTATTTTTTTTTTTGGTTTTTTATTTCATTTTCTGAGAAGTAAACCTCCAAAATCGTATTACTTCAACAGTAAAAGTGCTTACAATGGGGTGGGGTCACATGGAATTCATTTACGTCACCGTAACTCATTAGGTTGCATGAAACTTATTGAAACATTGCATGGTGCACATCTGACCAAAACACCAGGCTGCAAGGTTTTAATATATGTGCGCCATGGGCCCATAAATCCGAGAGAACGAGGACCCAGATGACAAATGGCAAAGATATCTACACGCATTCATACAATTGCATGGAATCCCTAATTTGTTATGTTGTTAGGATGTTGTGAATTTTGAAACCCTAATCCAGAATTTATCAGAGATGACTGAAACACTTTAAACACTGTAAATTTAGTGCAATCAATTAACACATTTTAAAGATATGCATGTCAAATGTAAAGAATATTATGAATATTTATGCTGCTTATTTTTGTTTTGCTCTCGATTGCTTCGTTTTTAAACTTTTGATCATGTTTAATTTGGCTCCCTTCCAGGATTATGTTTGTTTATGTACTTGAAATTGGTTAGTCAATTTATTTAGTAGCATACGTGCATTTAAGCTTAGGTGTTGTGTGAGGCAGGTTAACCATGCCTGTCTTGTAAGGGTACACATTTTACAGAAATTGCACATTGAGAAACCCCAGTTGAAATGGAATGTACATATTCTCCAACTCGGCAAAACTGTGAATCTCATCGTTTTGAGCTCAATTGAATTTTATATGAGATTTCTGACAATGTAACGGTTTTGATTGATCAATTCATTATTTAAAACTAGTAAATAGCCAAATGTCACTGTGTTTTCCCGAATAGTTTGAGAATCAGAATGCAGATTTTTATGGTTGGCCTAAGTGTTTTGGCCTCCGCATCACAGCAGTCCTAAAGAATGGTTTTTAACATGGCTATAAGATCAGTAAACTTAGACCAAATCTAATGAAAATGATCAATCTCAGCGGTGTCCAGGTTCTAAATAACTGCCGAGGCCGTGCTGCTTCTTGACTGTACCACTACAGTTAGTAGCTAGGCCCGTTTTTATTTGACGACTTGCAGCGACATTTAGAAACATTTTTTTAATAATAATAGTAGAATAATCATTGTTATTCTTTTCATCACAAGGGCCACTACAAAACAATACTGGTAGTCAAACAGTTTATTTTGTCTGCAGTAAATACGTTGCTGAAAAAACAGCAATGTTAAATGAAGACTGACTGCAGCTGCATTCTAATAAATACATAATATAGATTTAAATTAGGTTTTCCAAGGATTCAGTACTCTTGCTTTTAAAGAGCTTGCTAGCGGAGAATTGTTAAAAGTTCTGTGATGATACTGGAGTACAATGCCTGAACAAGGCCTCAGCAAGGAAAATGGAGAGAAATCCGATCTATTCAGTGTTTGGCTGTCTGGTATTCACGTTACAATAAAGTTAAATACAGAAACGACGGCTTCGCCTAAGGTTCAAAATTTAAAGGTGCTACTGCCTTTTTAACGAGTAGCCTCGCTGTCGTTCATCAAATAGAATTTCTCAATTTACGCTCAATGCAGCTTGAGAAACGTCCAAGAACCACTGAGCGGTTGAACCCGTTTCTGGTGCGAGCTCTGGAGAGCCCCCTCTCTATAAGCCGTTTTGTATAGACACTGGACCCCAGTGCAGTAACTGCACTATAAGCTTTGGCTAAAGGTGGACGTCTTTTCACCACCTCACACAAGTTCCTTTGCTGCTGTTAAAGAAGACATTAAAAAATAAATTATTACAGAACGGTCCAGGTCCATTTAAAGCTAACATTAATCTTGAAAACTCTGGAAAAGTTTATCGCACAAAGGGGTTTGAAGCCATGATTATAGCCACGAAACCGAAAGCACCCCCCCCCTCCCCCCAAATACACTGTAGATCCATTCGCTTGATTCGTTCTCCAATGCTGGATATTTTTTTTTTTGGGACTTTTAAAAATGTGGGAACCTCTTAGCCACTTCTGTAGCTTCCGTCTCCCGTGCGCTGGGCTCGTGCCAAGACCAGGTCCCGGGACACCTTCTTGCAGTCCTTTGCCAGACCCAGGAAACACATGAAGTCGATGAAACAGGTGGTCAGATTCAGCTGGCAGCCAAATTCACTTGTTGCATAGTCGTAGGGGAACGTGTGGTGGTAGTTGTGGAATCCCTCACCTATGGAGAAGAGAAAAAAAAAAGACAAAATATATATTTGATATATATATATATATATATATATAGGGCTGCTGGTATCTTGTTTGTATTGACATCAGTCTAAATATTACACTTCAGATAAAGGGCTTCCAAATTTAGAACCTACACTAGATAAGCACTAGATAAATGGCCCTATTTCTAGCAGTTTAATCATTTAAATGAATTATTAACTAAAAACAAAACTTGGCCCTTGGCGTGAATACATCTAAGGTCAACGACCAATAGCTGATTGTTATCATTTTCGGTAATTTACTTTCAGCATTTACTTTCAGTGACAAGGTTTGTTTTAACAGGCACTATTGATTACATGTCTCCAAGAAGGTTTCCGTTTAATCAATAATGCATCAGTGCAGTAAATTGGGGGAAACTTGAATCAAATTTATATCTAATAATTATGTTTAAATTAGCACTTTGGACTATCCATCCAACGTTCCCGGGGTGGGGGAATGGGGTAAACATTTTACTCTTCTGACCAGTAGACATTCTCAATAATTGTCAGAGTCCTGGCAAAGATTGCGTTTCGGAAGAACCGTTAGTTGGAACAATCATAGAAAAAATACAATGTATCATAAATTACACATTTTACAACTTATTGGAGTCATTAAACGTTTCTTGCCAAATGTTACTGTATACAGCTTTCTATTGATATCCAATTTTTTACTGTGTGCCCATTTAGAAAAAAAACCATCAAACCCTTCGGCGAGGACTGTGCCAAGTGTGCCATGGGTGCCCGTCTCCAGCCCTCGTAGGCCGCAGGGTATGCTAGCTTTTCTCTTAAATGAGTGGTTATTTAGTTCAAAATCATCTCCCCGCTGTTTCCAGTCGTAAACAGGTGCTAACTTGACAGTCATGTCTTACGGCAGCTAACCCTGCACTGGCTGTGAGAATCTTGGAACCCGTGCTGTAGACTGGATGCTAAAATTAGCAAATCAGCTTAAAAGTCCATCATCCCGACCCCTCTGAAATTGAAGAAGACGGTGGCAATCTTACCGATGGCACTGAAGGTGACAAACTTGTTCTCTCTGGGGTTGATGTGGTGGTCATACGGTCTGTTTCCCCACATATGGGCAGCACTGTTCACCAGCCAGGTGGCATTCAGGACTAGGGTGTACCGCAGCAACCCGGGCACAAAGTAGCCCACCCACAGGGACTCCCCCCAAAAGTACCAAGGCACGTACATAGGTACGAGGAAGCACATCACCACCACCGAGAGCTTGTAGTACCTGCAGAGTAAGATGGAAGACATCAGCCTTGGCGTTCCCTATCTTACGCTCCCTATCTGACCGCTACTCAACAAGTTCAAAAATGACTGAACGACTGCAGAAATAAAAACATCTCGACTCCTTTTCCATTAACAAACATTACAGTCTAATAGAAAACATTGCCCTTAATTTGAATAGTCGAATGGTTCTAATTTAGAACAGCTGACCTACCATGAGATAATTGGATTTTAAAGGAGAGTTTCTTTGCAACGTACAGATCGTATCGTACACTTATGGAGAGGACAAATTACTTGTGAAGGTCAAAAATAGACCAAACACTGGCGTTCAACAAGGTAAACTGCGATCGACATCGGGAAACAGTCAATTGTTAGGACGACCGGGAAGATGAACTTACTTCCTTTGAAACATGACAACTTTATCTGCCTTCAAGTCAGAAAGCTCCAGCTTCTGACCTTTTTCAATGACGTCGGGGTGCTTGCGCACCAGGAGCCAACCGATGTGAGAAAAGAAGAAGCCCCGAACGGCATTGTGAGGGTCGGCGTCTGTCTCAGAGTACTTGTGGTGAACCCGGTGATCCCGTGCCCACTCAAAGATATCATTCTGTGGAAACCAGACCACCAAAACTCTGTCATCGCGGCGCTCTTCCGGGCTAAAGTCGAGCTAAAGTGTCTCACAATCAGAGGTATTGGGGAAGCGCCACGCTAGAATTCTCTCATCGCAAATATAGTTCCTTATTCCCTGACTGCATGCAGCCTGATGACCATTAAATAGGAAATGGTCTGTGACGATGATAAGTGAAAGGAACATCAAACGTGCAATGAGCACCCAAACGGTGTCATTTTAAAATGACCACAATGTTAGGACATGTGACGTGATGTAAAGGCTGACTTTTCCCCGGTGAGGCGCTTGTGCAGCGAGGTCACACTTTTACCTGAAATGCCATGGAGTTGGCAAAGGCCAGGAAGATTCGAAGTGGTAGAGAGGCCTTGTAGGACCTATGACTCCAAAGCCGATGTGCCCCAGCTGTCACTCCTAAAGCGCTCATCAAAAAGCATAACACAGCTGGCGAGGGAAAAACACAGGGGGGGGGGGGAATAGCGTAAGTATCACGATTCTTACTGATGCATTTCGCTAATCCTGCAATACGACTGCTTCCGTTCACTCAGGTTTGTTGTTCTACGACTGCCTTTTCCCCGTTGGCTATAACCGCCCAGAATGTGAGAATTCATGAAGAGCTAAGCTCCAATGTTAGCTAAGAAGAACACTGCTGTCGGCTGATCCAGCAGACAATGGAATGTTTATAGCATCTGCAATTGAGCATTGTTCTCCAAATACAATATTATACAGTTTCAGCAATGCAAAAAAAATCGAATTTAAACCCTCTTTAAATATTCTGGTTACTTGCACTGACACCAGTATGAATGTAGTAACGTTTTAATAAAGCTAAGATAATTTTTTAATTGTTTTTTTTTAAATTAAATAACAATCTTCAATTACGTTACCGAGTGTAAGCAAAGAAAAAAATTATATTACTAATAAAAGATTTATTAACTATATATTCTGTTTTATTTTTCAATAGCCAAGAAGTGAACTATTTTTGAAATAAAGAACATTTGCTAATGTTTAAAGAGTTAAGCCTGAATTTTATGAAAATTGATTCAATACAGGTTGTTAGCATGTAGTTCTGAAATCCTCACCGACATCGTCCATATCAATAACCGAAGAATTTCATGAATGGTGGCCAAGCTATAAATCTTGATTATTATAACCCATGCATTCAAGAGTAGCAAAAATATGCATTTCATTCAGAATGTAAAACAAAGTTTTTAAAATTGATTTGGGAATTATGTGAACATAATGAACCCTAATCTAATACAAAAGAGCACTTTTATATGTAACCAACACCTTAATCCACATCCACATTCCACCGCCAGGGGTATAGAACTCCGTCGCCTCATACGCAGTATAATATATTTTTTTACAATGGGGTTGACAATGACGGATACAGCAAGCGATACCCATCCCATCTGAAAATGAACTACGCCACAACAATATTTGCAATTGACATTTTAAACGAGAGAATCGCATCTAGCTACGGGTTTTAAATAGAAAGCAAGAATAGGAGATTTAAAAATGTATATTTACTTACACCAAGCCAAGGTCAAATTAGATGCAGATGGAACAGTGGTCAAGCCATACAGAGCCCCTGAATGTAATACGCTCATCAAGATGACATTTCTCCATACAATTTGTCTTGGCGGTTTTGGACCTTCTTTTTCTTTGTAAGTGTCGTCGAAGACGTCCTCCACAATCTGTTCTGAAACAACCTCTCCGTTCCTGAGCCCGGCACCCTTCGCTCTTATACCTTCGGTTTCAGTCATTTTTTCACCTTAATTGTACGCTGTACTGACAGTAAAGGACAGCAGACATTTTGTTATTTTCGAGAAATACATGCAGTTACGCTCTAAAATAAGAACGTATTCACTTCGATATCGTGCAGATATTCCACGGCATTTCATTTTCTTGAAAAAACACACCAAATATATCGTTAATCGTTAAGGTATAGTTATAAACCATAGGTTGTATATATACAATACAAATTTTCTATTACACAGTTTATACTTACCCAGTAAGAGGAAGATGCACGGATATTGGTTAACCGTTTGAATTTTTATGTTGCGGGTAAACGCAGATGCCCTAACTTAAAATAGTCTGTGCAGCACTGCTTGTTGAGTGGTGAAGATGCTGCTTTACCTAGTCTTATGATGTCGATTTAGAGAGGAAGCTATAAAGACGTTTATTGGTTGAACGGAATTTGATGCCACCTTCCTCCAAAAGTCTCATTGGTTGACTGGTATCTGCTGTTCACGTTGTACAATTTTACTCATTCCTAGCCAGCTTTTGGTTTTAAGAGAAGAATACGGTGTGAGGTCAGTTTATTTCCAGTTGCATCATGAATGATTTTTTTTTTTAAATGTTAGTCGTTGCTTAAGTAATTTTACATCCAGACACTGCGTGTCAATGCCCAATAGTAACCCATAAAGAAAAGTAGGTCAATGTTTTTCTCCTCCCAGCGGGAATAAAAGGGTGTTTCTCTTCCAAACACAGACTCCCATGTGTAAAATATAGCCTACGCATACGCTTCGCCGTCTTTATTATTACATGAATCATTTACAATTAATCTACGTTCTAATCATATTTCATCTGAAAGTACGAAAACAAATTTGACAGTATCAAGTTTGCAAAAAAAGCAGGAAGGTGGTATCTGCTGAACAGATAAACGATTTTTTGACTTACAGAAAGTATGCTATCAGTATCTTCAGTATGTGGAGAATTTAAACTTAAATGAATTTCCTGTTCCCTTGACTTAAAATCGCGAGCATTAAAGCATGGAAGAGTTACCATATTGCATTTTAAATTCCCACATACCTGGTGAATTTTACACAGAGGGTTAGAATTTCATACCATATTCCTCAGTGGAGACTTCCTCTCCAAGTTTGTAAATTTCTTACTAATTCTCTTAAATTTTGATTAACTGAGAGGCCAAGAAAAGCAAGTGGAAAAGAGGTTTTAGTTCTCTGACTTTAGGCCATCATCCAGACCCATCAAAGAGTGTACTGTAAATACAGATTATGTAATTTCTCAGTTTAAAAGGATTAGAATTTGATATGGGTAACCCAGATAATCCTATTAATTGATTATAGCTGTTTGAAACAGTGGTAAGGGTGTGGTGCCTGTTGTGGGTTCCAATGGCAGGGTAATGTCAGTCCTCATAGGGCTGACATGCACAATTAAGGTCAATTTAATTAAATAAAACTTATGTCCGAGTCAAACGCCTTAGAATCCCAAAAAATACATAAACCTGACTAGTCCCTCTGACCTGTCTGTATGATGTATAATCAACAGCTATTCGTTTAGCATAAGTGATCCTAATGTTGTATAGAATTACAAGTAATGGAATTATAAGTAAAACTGAATTTTTCACTGAGAGATTTGGCTTAAATACAAACTTCACGTCACCGTATATTGATATTTATTTTCCTTCTAACTTAACTAAACTCTGGCAACAGGCAAGGAGTGATCATTAAAGACAGGTTATCTTCTGCTCGTAATGAAAATTATGTTAAATTAATTTAAATATTAAATATTACCATTAATTAAGATTGAAACATACCATAATAGTATGCTCTACGAGAGTAATGACACTCTTAGTATGGGCTGTTGGACTCTGCAAGTTGCAGTAACTGGAGTAGCATCAGTAATGTATCAAATTTCCAGACAGAGACATGTTTGCATATTCCTACATATTTGCATGTAAACCTGCTGTAGTACAATTAACTTTTAGTCCTGGAAATGTGTTGACTGATTTATAGGAGAAATAAAGCATGCATATACCAGGTTATAAAGTGCTTAGGCTAAATTCGAGCAACAGGTATTCAGTTCAATTTCTTCGAAGTAAGTCTCGAAGGCCAGGAAAGAACTTACATAAATCACCAAGTTATTATTATCATATTAGGTCGCCATGAATGGACTGAGAAGTAGTCGGGGTATTTTTTCCACCTTTTAAAGCATTCATCGTTAACTAGTTCCCCCTGGTGTTTGAGATTTGCCCTACTACTCAAATATATATTTTAAAGGTCCAGATGATTTTCGGAGTTTTACCTAGACCACATTGAATACAACAGCTATTGGGTTTTAGTCAAGCTTTTATTTAAATTAATTTTTTAATTTTTTTTATATGCAAAAAAATCAGTCTCTGATATTCTAAAAGGTGATTTTTTAAACACTAATCATGCATAGAAAACAGTGGAAGTATGCATTACACATATCATAAAAGACAATTAAAACCCCGTTATTCAAACAAAACAAAAAACGTGTCCATCAATTATTACAGTTATCTGTAAAATCCTTGAAACCCTGTACCATGATTTTGCATTTCAGTTTTTGTCTTTCACAATACTGGAACTTTTGGAGGCGGAGGGGGAAAACTGGTGAGGAGTGAACTTTCATCTAAAACGAATGAAGCATTTAGTGTATCTGACGATTTACTGATGTGATCATTTCACCCCTTTGTGAACCTTCAAGCTCCAACTGATAATGTAGGGCCATATAAATTGTAACTATAACAGGCATGAATATTTCACTTGCACGCAGTCATTCAAGTAAATTCACATTAATTAACATTAAGATAAATAATAACTATGAATACTGCTATTTTTTATTTGCATAAACGCAGTAAATACGTTACGTCATGACGTTAACGTTACTAACGGCAAAATATTTAGGGAAGTGTTTTGTTCAAACGTTAATGAAAATGCATTCAAGCCATAACCACACATTTCTACAACTAGGTAAGAATGTATTGAAATAAACATTTAGAATGAAGTACTTCTGGGTGAAAATATTTTACAAAAAATATTTTATTCAAGTTTAGAAATTTTCAACAGTCCGACCGGAATTAGCAAGCAAACAATCATCTACGCTACACGCAACTGCTATTTATCATATAAATAGCAAGTATTACGTGTTATTTATTTGGCTTATGCTGCAAGGCACCAAGTACTTTCTTTTTATATTGCTTTATATAACGTAAAACTGCATAATACTTGCTATTTATAACATTCAATGTATTGCAGAGCAATAAAATAATAAAGTCATCCGGACACGAAAATCACGCAACTGTTGCGTGTTAGGCGTAGGCCTGCTGTTTATATCAACTCCATTGCGCCCTCCAGTGTGTCTAGTTGTAATTCTATAACATTATTCAGCTAAAGAAATGTACACTATACAGTGAAAAGCATGTTAGTTTTAACACGCATTTCTTTACTGGTTTATGGAAAAAATAATAATAATTGTTTTTTGTTGTGGTGTTGCAATGAGGTCAGCAGCATGTAATTTTTAAAATCACAAATACTTTTTTAAAAAGATAGTAGCATTACAAAGTAGACCTTTCAGTCATTAATTAAATCTAGTCAAATTTGGCTGGAGCAGATCTGCATAGATATTTGTATCATCAATTTAATCATGTAGATATTTTAGTTTTCTTTGGAAATCCATCGGCAATTCAGAAAGCATCCGTAGGGTGCTGTACTGTTTATAAATAAAACATCCCTGGTAATTAAAGGTATAATATGTGGACGGTCATTTTATTATGTTAGTTCAGGGCAATCACGGCAAAGTCAGTTGTGCAGAAAAGTGTAAATCTTCACACCTGCCAAACGCCCCCCATATGAGGCAGTGTTTTGCCTTCCACCCAATGCATATTTTGTTACAAATTTTTTCTCTGTTCAGGAACAACCAGGGAAAACTGTGTATGTTAGACAATTTCCCCACCTAATGTAAAGCCCTTAACGGTACAAAACAATACAAAAATAACATTTTGCATCTTAACTATATAAAATGTCCTTGAAGATCCAGTCATTCTCAATTAACTGCCCTTGGGTTTGAGTTTACTCCCAGACCCATTGTTTAACCTTGTTAGTAATATTTCCCTGCATTGTGTTTGGCAAGGTAATGACAATCCCATGTTTGGCAATGCATGACACAACAACAACTTTTCAAGTTTCAGCTTGCCTGGAATTATATATGCCGCAGTCACACCCATCTCACCTGACACTTTTTGGTTGACCTTTTACCTATTTTTGCATGAGCAATACACATGTGCATGCTTTCCTTTCATAACCTTCGGTGCAGCCTGTAATGGCAAGCACACAAGCGGAGCCAGAACCTGATTCAGAACCAGAGTGTGGTGATCTTAAAGAGACCATACCTGGGCTCTCAAAATTAAGAAAGCAAAGGGAAAACTACATACGGGAAAAGTATTTTTGTGTTTTGAGACAGAAAGGTGTGTGCTTTGTCAGAAGAAAGAGGCTTTATTTGTTTGAATGTCCTGGCACGTTGGTAACATGTTGGGTTTGGGAACATGGTAAGTTATTTTCTAAAGGCTCCATTAAATAAAACCCTGATATAAAATCTCACTTACAGGATAAATAATCACAAGGTATGAATAATTCTGATAAAAAAAAAACCCAATGTTGCATTGTGTAGTGCTGTTGTTACAACATAAATATAAAAAGTCCTCTAGTTACACCGGAACTTACAAACTGCACAGTCAGGCAATGACAAGACCAGGAACATCTCACACATAAAAGACAGCTAAATTAGCACTTCACCAAAGACTGTTAGATCATTCACTTGGCCAGAATGTGTTGCAACATTCTTGAATTTCACTTAGACCATGCGCCTAGACGTGCGTATAAGAAATCCATGCAAATGTACGACGTTTCTATATATATTTAAAATTTAAATTTCCAAATTCAAAACATTTTACTAACAAGTTGGCCCCAGGAATATTACCTGTTCAAATATAGGCAACGCCCCGTACACTTCCTGCATGTAATATGCTTTGAACAATCATTTAAAGCATGAAAGTGACTTCACTTGAGATAACATAGTTCAAAGTCCATTTAGACTCCCAAAATCATTATCAAATGTGAAGTAAGGTAGACAAATATATTCAATTGAGAAATATTTTATTGCACAATGCACTAATAGTATAAAATATAAGAAATAAGAAATAAAAAACATGCCTACTAATCGGAAAGGCAGCATATCACAAAATAGAGAAGTAATAAAATCCATAGAATATAATATTTATCTTTAATTATTCATGGTCACATTCGGAATAGGCCTTTATATAGGCTTCTCCTTATTTGTAGACATAATACCAAACTTTACTATTTTTAAAAGTAGTACTTTAAAATATAATATAGCCTAATGTATGAATATTTTAGCTCATACAAACCAAATCTAATCAAAAATAAAATGTGACAATATGTATGTAATAGTTAACTGTAACCAAATTGTATTTTATCTACCCAACAAAAAACTGCGTAGGGTCTAAGTAAAATTTGACAATACCTGATCGGTATTTTAGTGAAAATTACAGCACCATGACTACCTGACCATTTTGCTAATGGTGGGTTGTCAAACATACCATGGTAGGTTGGCCCTAGCACGACTGAAGGCCATTCTTCGATTCCTAGAGAAATTACAATGGAATAAACAGGAGTTCGACCAGGAACGGAGGCCGTTTTTGATATATAACTAATTACGATGACGTGACGACATCGGCGAGCGACGTAGAGCGACGTAGTTATTCATCAGTTCCGCAATGGAAGTAAACAGAGACGAAGCGGAGCGCTGCATTGAGATTGCAACCGTTGCACTCAGAAATAATAAAACTGATAAAGCCCTAAGGTTTCTAGAAAAGGCACAAAAACTGTTCCCAACGGATAAGGCAAAGGGTAAGTTGAAATATGTCTGTGATACAACTGACAAGGATGATCGAACGCCATGGGTTAATCCTTCTAGAGACAGGGCCCCGCTGCTAGGAGAACCTACTCGTTTCTAGCTAGCTTTCCAGCAAGCATTTAGTTGTTGAGAATGAACTGGTGGCTGTAACACATTTTTAATCCATGTATTTTATAAAATTTGTCACGATATTCTTACTTACAGAATTTTTTATACCTGTCAGCCTTGGTTTGAACTTTACGTAGCCGTGTTTATCCATTATTGCTAGATATGTTTTATAGCTTACTAGCTAGTGGGTTTTATTATTGATAATACACGTCCTTACTCTGGAGTGGCTTTAATGGCAGTGGTATACATAAGCAGTCAATTTTAAAAAATCGGTCTCTGTCGCCCTTGGCACAAAATAATTTACAACTATACGGCTACTTATGGTCGTTGTGCACTGATGCTATCGTAGTGTGGTCACCATCAGACCACTGCTTGCCACATTTGCAAGCTAGCCACGGTACTCGTGTACCAATATATTTTTAACACGCGTTGTAGCGGTAGGGCCGAGGGGGTAGAACATTGGGCGGACTAGTGGAGTAAACCTAACACGACCCAAGCCTTTCCAAGGGTGCCGCCGGAATCGATGTGTAGCCGTACACAACACTGGAATCTGTCGCTAAATACTTATACATGCAAAGTACACTGATGTCATGGTATTGATGCAATGTTGTAGTATAAATGTGATTTTCACTGAACACAGAAACGGATAAGTAATTTCTTAACATCGGTTCTGTCCATGAAATCTCTAACTAAACCAAGTGAAGTGAATAGATTAATTTTGCTTTAAGTAGTTAAGGGTAAGGATTCTGTCATCATTATGACCTTATATATATTCTATTACATACAACTGTAGTAACGCATTTATTACTATTTGGGATTGGAAACTTGGTCTTATAAATAAAGTTGGTTAGATCCACAGCATGGAAAAAATAGGGGTTTCACTCTTAAAAAAAATTCACTCTTAATTCATCACTCTCAATTCAGCAGGTATTTATTTCTAACAGGAATATAGCTGTCATTTGGGGGGGTCATTCCACTTCACCTTTCAGTGATTTGAATAGGGGTATTTTTAACCCAATTTATTATTGTTTATGCCCAATTTTATAATTAGTTTTCTGCTCAACTTATAAAACCTGTACTGTTCAAGCAAAGTTCACCAAACTTAGTTGGTATGTTGGGCATGTGTGAGCTATAGCCACAATTGTCCACGTGGTGGTGCTGTGGCAAGCAGTTAAAGTTAAACCACTCTATCTCCTGAACCGTTAGACCCCTAGAGTTGCCAAACTTTTATGTCTGTCTCCTCATGTGGAAAAAGTCTTAGAACAGCCCATTAAATTCTATTAAAGTCCATCCTGATAGATTTTCTGCCATTTTGAATTTAATTATTTTTTAATAATTAATGTTCTTCTAATTAACATCTAATGAATTGACATCAAATTTGGTACTCTCTTTACCAAACCATTACTAAACTGAAAAGGAAAGTTTTATTTAAAAAGAGCCAATGAAACTGCAGATCTGTGTGAACATTATTAAAATGATAGTTGCCCAGTCCCACATTATGCAATGATCATTGCAAACTGAGTTACATACTTTGAGCATATGTGTAAAAACTTCATATTGATATGTCAAAATGATGGCTACTGGTAAATAACTGACAATGGACCAAAATACTCTGTGTTGCCACATCTGCCAGGACCCTCTTGCTGCTTGCAGCTATATTTGAACCTATTATATTGATTGGAAATGATCTCACCTGGTATTTCCCCTCACGTCCCACACTTTCATCCCATTGTGTGGACCACTGCCTTTACCACTACACCATCAGGACCAGCAGTTGAAAAAAAAAACGCTTCCTTAATATATTGATTGGTTAGAGACGCTATTCGTATGCTATAGGGATAACATTTTGGGTTGCAGAAATACAACACTGTTTCTTTTTTACAAGTATTTTTGCGTAGACCACCCTCTGAGATGGAAAAGTACTGAGTGTGTTGTTTGAACTGTATATAAATATAAGGTGCTGTCATTGTAACTTAGGTTAGACTGCTTTTCCCCATTTGCAAATGTAATAAAGATGACATGTTTGTTCATTTAGTAAAGCAAAGGCAAAGATAAAATAAAAAAACGAGTGAGAAAGTAGGCCACACACATTCTCATGTGCAAGCTCCAGCTATAGAACATGCAGACATCCCGAAGCAAACACGCACATCCATCAATATTAACATTTTATGTATTTAAATTGTATGTTACAAAAAACCTTCCCTACGGTCACATTTTGGGAAAGTGTCTCATTTGTTTCCAGAGCCTGGTGCCGTTGTGGTAGGCCTATGAAAATGTAACAACAATGTCCTGTGGCTGTGAGCTGGAGAGCTAACAGTTGGAAGGGATTATGTTCTTCATGAGGCAAGGATTGTATCATTTTATTGGCTAGAAGAGGCATTTATATTTGTATGGTACCTTGTTTCTGCTCAGAAAGTGAAATTGTTCTTGGTTCTAATGTTTACACAAATGCCTATATGGGAAGCTTCATTTATTTGTATAGTTATATGTTAGTGTCCAGGGTCCAATAATTAATTTTCAAATTGGTGACCAACGATAGTTATCAATGCAGTTGAGTTGAATCTTTAACTAGACTTTACTAGACTATACCCAGAGGCTGGCTCTGTGTATCTGCTGCCAAATAGCCCAAAGGAGTGAAAGGTTTTCCATGGCGTTCTCTTTTCTCAGCACTGTTGGATTCAATTGCGGATAATGGGCGATCCAGCCACAGCGAACAGTCAGGAAGCACAGAGGGCCCGGGGCCACGACACCGGAAACCCCATGCAGAAGGCTCAGCAGCCTACACTTCAGACCAGCTGGACGCTGTGAAGAGGTGCTTGCCCTCCCTTCTGTTCACTTTTAACTTGTGTTAGTGTTCCAGGTGCCACCTTTACCCATTTTAAACAATGTAAATTATTTTAAATGATTGATTATTTGCAAAGGGGGGGGGGGGGGGGGGGGTAATTTCCGTTGAATTGAAATAAATAAAAAAAAATTTTAAATTTGGGGTTTTTTTACCCAATTTTAAAACGCCAGTTTCAATTATTGATAAAGGGGTTTAACCCTTGG
>JAOYSI010014086.1:0-38877 GCA_025775065.1 Hiodon alosoides | reverse complement strand
CTAACTAATGTTTTTAAGTGTTAGGATTATATTCAATTGTATTTGTTTCATGTTAAGTATGGGGAAAATCCACAGGCACTAGAATGAAAGGACTCCAAAAAGTAAAAAAACAAAAACTAATTTGGATGGAGACAATGGCACTCAGTAAGACACAATTAAGCCTTGAAGAACTAGCAGAACCGGACACTTGGTACTTTGCTATAGATGAGGATTTGCTGAGCTGAAGGGGCTGTGAAATGTGAGTCGAAACTGGAAATACAAAAAAAGAGTAGCTGCAGTGAAAGCATTTAGAGGAGAAAAGGAGGCAGCTGCCATTGATTCGATGCCTCACAGCCCCAAAACTTAGGCTCTGATGCCCACCACCAGTCTTACATATTGCAGAAGCTAAAGGAAAACAGGTAAAAGAGAGCCCTGACCACCAAGCATCTTTGTGGTCTCACACTTTGCTATTTAACCACAGTTTGCACCCTAAACAACAAGCCATAGAAACACTGTAAAGATCAATACAAATGCATATGCAATGGATGTGGGGAAAAAATGGGTTAACGGAGCAGGATAATCTAAGTCAAAGTTGATTTCTGCAACTATCAAGTATAATAAGTAAACAAGTAAACAATTCAATTCTATGCACACTCCAGTTGTCCAAGTACTCCTTAATCCAGGCCTCCATGGAAGTTTATGGCAATGTGTTTAGTAACCAGAACCCTGTAGGAAATGCCACTTGATAGAATATGTCTATCCCTTTCATCAGTATTATGTGAAACCAGAGACACTGCAGGCAACACAAAGTCCAGGAACGCTTGATGATGTTAAGTGTAAAGCTCCGATACAGCTTGTAACACCGAGGCATCATCGGTGAGAATGTGCTTAATATCACCCAGCTTCACCTGGACTTTCAGCAGTATATAAGAAGCCCAAAACGCTGCAGTATATAAGAAGCCCAAAAAGACGAAAACAACCTAGCTATCCAATAATATCCGAAACATTAAGGCCTTCTCCAAACTGAGTCAAGGGCTGTTTCTCATGAAAAGCTATTATAACTGTTTCTTTTTAACTAACAGGTACACAATAATGTTAAAGCATTGCAAATGCATATATGTTCACTTTTGCCATTGCACAACTATTGCAAAAACATGGGTTTACTGCTCATCACGGCAGCAATTGGGAATTGCAAACATGTGCATTGCATGATTCTGTAGTTCCATGCTGTAGTTATTCAAAATAAGATAAACGTATATATATATATTTATATTTATAAACTTGATGAGAAGCATGTTTGGACTCTAATGTCTAGCTCAATAAGCACTCAGTGACAAGCACTATGAGTTTTATGAGGCCCAGGAGTGGTGACTAAATCATCATTTACAGTCACACAGTACATTTTTCAGTAAAACCGTACTCCTCTCAAATTTCATACTATTTTTGTTCGAGGCTTATCCCAAAATAGCTGTTGTAAAATATTGTTTTTACCAATAGCTACGTTTACAAAAAACTATTTTCACCGACTGAAAAACCAAAAGGTTCCGGTGAGCCGTGACTATGCTGAAAGCAGTCTCACTCTTGCTTGCAGATTTCTATATTAGATAACAGCAAGCAAAACATTTAATGGAAGCCTCACTTCTCACATGCCTGACGTAGTTGGACACACAAAGCCTTTCGAAGCTTAAAAACACTGTGGCCCAGATGAATGACTTTCATTTACAGTGACCCAGTAAATATTTTTGAAATAAAAAAAAATACTCCCATGAGCTTTGGCAGGGGAGAGGAAAACATGCTAAATAAATTCAACCTAAACTGACAATAATTCAGTTTACAAAACCCTTATTGTGTCACAACCTTAATGGATCTATTATTTATATATCACTAGAACCAATAAGGAGAAGTAAGAATATGTTAGAACATCCAACTAAAACAATGTGTAAATAGTTTTTACAAACAACAAATACCCACTTACATTGTTCTCTTAAAAGACCATCAGACATTCTGCAGAGAGTAATCCATATAGTTTTACCAACGTTTTGCAGAGCGTATGAAAGGGACTCCGACTGAAAGTGTAAACATTCCGAGAGGAGCCCAAGTCTAATCTCATACGAGCTTTAGAAACCATTCTAAGTAGTAGAAGATATGCAGAGATTAAGGGATTAAGCCAGGGTTGCGCCATCAGCCTTTCCTCATTTAGCCACCATTCGCTCAAACCAAAGCTGGCTAATGCCCCCAAAATACTGCCTCTGTTGACAGCACCTGGTAGAAACGCGAGTTGAATGCTATATGAATTTTCCTTGGTGGTGCTACTACAGAACGCTTTCTCACTGAATTCACTTGTAATAGCGCTTTACAATAACTGCGGTTTTGTTACCAAAATTGTCTAGTTCCCCCAATGGTTGTACCGACAACTGTTGTGTGACTAAATTATAGGCCAAAATACATCATCATGACAGCCTTATTCAGAAGTGCCCACAAAATTAATTCACTAAGCAATTAAAAACACCTCCCATTATCTAACATCAGGCAATTTGGTATATGTTCTGACCTCTTCAGTAGCTGAATCACCGCTGCAATTTGTTAGTAAACCCACCTTTGACAGACTTGGCAAAACCAAATGGGTCAACATTGAACCAGTCCCACATTAGGAGCGCCCACCCCAAAAGGAAATGAACAAGCTCTGTCGGGACTCCTCACTAAGAGAATAGATGTCACTGCATTAAATGCGGTGGTGGTGTGCAATGGGGCTCAATATATCTAAGAGAGTAAAATAAAGAAAACATGTTATCGTGTAAACAGTTAGGCAGGCTTAACAAAGATGAATAGCGGAATTAGGTGGTCTGAGCAGTAGAAGAGAGCCAGGGTGGAATGGGAGGGAGAAGAGAACTACTGCCTTTGAAATGGCGCAGCCTCTTGCCAAAAGCAAGGTGCACAAAGCATGGCAACGAGAGAAAGGCACATGTAGGCTACCAAATTCACACTGCTCACTGCTTTCTCTCAGTTCAGCCCATCACACCTACTTTATTTGCACACATGAACAAAAGTGTTTGTTTGTCACATACAAATAAATTGACGAAATGCGGTCACAGGAAGAGGGGAGGCCAACCATCAAGGGAGGCAGTGCAATAATTTTGTGGCACGACTACCAGTGTTTCAGTTTCACCACAGAGTGAGTTGATTTAGGGAATTAGTCCACAGTACACTTGTATGGAAACATTTCAGAAGGGCAAAATTAACTGCAACCCAAGACAGCTTGGCCAGAAATACAGTACATGTGTAAGATCTATGCTTTCAAATATTTTATTTGCAGAGCAGCAAGTAGTGAAAGTAATCACGGTGAGTCATCATCTTGTAAAGAATTAAACAGTCATCCATTTACAGCGACAAAGTATTCATGCTTCCATAATTAGAGCAGAGCCATAATTTTCACATGCTTTAGGCATGTTTACACCGAAATATTTTCATTTTCAGAAAATAAAATAAAAACTTTTTCCAGGTTTAACCCATTGACATTCTTTTGTTATGAAACCAGCAACTCTTGAAGATATAAATGCGTGCCTAGGCACAACATGAGATGCAACTGAAGATTAATTAATATTGTGATTTAAAAAAAAAAATTAAGTTAAATTTAAAAACATTTAGTTAAAACATTAATTTAAAACATGTTGTTGATCAGCATTACATACTAAAATTATGGTTTTAAATGTATAATATAATCCATAAATCACTCACTGGCACAGTCATCAAAATTCTACACCATAGGCTGTTGAATTATCAATAATAAATAAAATGCTTCCTAACTAATATAAAATAGAATGCAAAAACAAGCCCACATTCAATTAGTGACCTAAATGTCCTACTTTAGTAAATAGTAAATATTTCACAAGGAGGCACTGACCTGCGTTTGAGTCAGACGACCGGGAGTAAAATATGTCCTCAGTCCACCTACAACTTCAATGCCTCAGACCTCATCCCTAACCACTCCCCAGGCTGACTGTTGCAAATACGACAAGCAAAACCAGCAACCAACACACAAACAAGACCCGCAGCATGGACAGGTCTGACATCAGGAATGCTTTTTTCTCACGCATTTTGCATGTTTTCCCTTTCTCGGAAAGGATGCTATGATTCCGTAACCTCTCAAATGCTTTGCTATGCTAATTTCCTGGACCACAAAAAACCAAGTGTAAAAAGTTTAAGTTACAGCTTTGGCGTTTACTTACAGGCGTGGAAATCAATCTAGTTTTGGTATCATTGCATGTCTCAGTCCAAACACATCAAGTTCACAGCAGGATAGCCCAGCTCTGGACTCAACTCTTTCTATAATGTATTATTAATCAGCAAAAGTAACTTAATATTGCAGAATATGTTAAAATATTTAAGCCGTCAATTAGTGTAATGGTCATAAGAGGTGCTGAGCTGGGCAGAGGCCAGGGTGGATGGACAAAAACTTGTGGCACATAACTCTAATGTCCCTTGGCATGTTGACTTGAAATCGGGCACCCGCATGGGCATTGTGTTCTCTCGGGCATGCAGGAGCATGAGTCTCAAGCTTCTTTCAGACAGTGCCTAAGCCATTGAACAGGTCAAGGAAGTGTCAGCTTACAACACAACGAAAACAAAGGAGGGAAGTCACTGCAGGGCAGAGTCTAGTTTCACCTGCGGACCTGAGGGGAGTGCCTTTTTGATGTAGAGTCCAAGATTTCTTTCATCTTTTCTACGTGGCAACAGCAGCTTTTTATTTAATTTGAACCCTTAATGACTGCACTCAGAAAAAGGCAGACAAAATATAGGTGCCCAGATTATTGTTATCTCCCCAATTTGGAATCGTCAATTGGCCTAATGAATCTCGGCTCATCACAACAAATCCTGCCACCACAGAGTGGAGTGAGGATTTACAACTTGTCTCCTAGAATCGTATTCACCTTCCAGCCACGTGACTCTTTTTACACACTGAAAGCTACACAGCTTGTGTCAGAGATTCAGTACGGATTGGATGAGAGGCACGTCCCTCTTGACATGATTTACCAGCCTGCAGGCACCCTGGAAGCCTACAGGAGATGAGCCGAGAGAAGCCCTGCTATTTTCTTCCACCCGAGAACCAGGACTGCAAGGTTGAAAGTTCCTTAAAAAAAAAAAAAACAGAAGGGATTGTTTCCCCACAACAGGAAATGCATCCTGTCGCATAGTCAGCTAGTCCTATCTTTCGCTGCTTTTTCTTCCATCTGCTTTATTTCCTGTTTAAAAAAAAAATAAAAAAATTCTACCTGCCATAGAGGAATATGGTTTCCTCGTTATCCTACCAACTTATCATTGCTAGTAACTCTCAAACTGCCAAACCTTTCTACAACTAATTCATCCCAATTTCCACTTCCAATTACCAGCTCATGACATACAGTAAATATGAATGTGATGCTAGGAGTAAAGTAGTCTTGGCCAAGGAGTTCTTTCCTGTCCCTTAACGCTGGCCCACAATGCCGAAGAAGCCAAAAGGGTCTAAAGTTTCATCTTCATAATTAATTCACCTGAAAGGATTTATTTAGCAGGGTTGTCTGTATTTCCTTACTTTAGCTTCTCTGTGTTACAGTTAGGATGTCATGGTTAATGTCTCTTTCAAGTAGTAATAAACATTGACCCTGTCTAGTACTTTACTTGCCACCAATGGCCCTGGGAGCAGTTGGGGTGGTGGGAACTTTATGTGTGCAAGGGGGTTAATTACCAGTTTGTACATCCATCTATCCTTCACATCCCACAATTAACTCAGTTCATTTACGTCAGGCAGCCACTGGATTTAGCGTTAAATTGGGGTTTTCACTTTTCACTGCTATCTGTTTCTCACTTTGTCTAGGCAAACTATACTAGTCTTTCACGTAGCACTCCCTCAGCTAAATGCTCATGCAATGAAATTGGTGAGGTGATGTCACAACGCTTACAAAACATTTATCAGTAGCCAGCCTTGAAAATTGACTGAATGAGCTATGGCTGATGTATGAGTTACATCCCCATAAAACATTTTTGGAGAATGCCATCAAAATTGTGTCTTATGTTAAGCTCCGTTTGCTGGATCCTCAGGCTTCTGTTACTGAACCAAAGGGGGTAATTTCCTGCTCTAGTGGTTTAAAACTGAGTTTCTCCTGGTTGTGTGAGGCCATCCGCAGAGTGATATCAGGGCCCTAATTGTCTCCCGGTCAGTCAGGCGTGGACCCAGAAGGCGGCCAGACAGAGAGAGTCACAGGACCTGCCCTCATCAAAAATTAATAGACACCAATGTACGTTAAAATATGATATCCAGAAGATAAGCTAAACGTTCCCTGTATACTACAAGGCATACTACAGGGGATTCTCGCAGTACAGGTGAAATTCACCAAAAAAATGCATCTTCAAAATGTTTTTTAAAAGCAGGTGCAGATTCTCAACAAAATTAATCAGCACTGATAATCTTCCGTTTTGGAAGTTGTTTGCATACTGTATATCTTAAATTTATTTTACAGCTTATGTAGTTCTACCACTAGCGATACAATTAAGAACTACATATTTTTTATTTTAGCTTTATATTTTTTTTATTTTTTAACATTTTGGATACTGAGATTTAACAGTCGAAGTATTTGGAAAAGTCAGATCAAACATTAGCCATAAAACCGATTTGGTGCCTCTGGGTTCACAGTGGGTGAAACGCCTGTTTATTATTTTATCGCTGCTGGAGGCAGCCTTCACTGAAACATAATTCATTACTGTTTTCTGTAAACAGACAAATATAATCGACATGCACAGGTGTATTTTCCAAATAAGTGTCTGCTGAGTGACAGTCTTCAGACACACAAGTTTTTTAAGTTTAATGTCAAATTACACACACAGAGGTAATTGGAATTTTTTTTATATATAACCCACAGCAATGAGAAATTCATACCATATGGTAACTCCAGGTCTACATAGCCTGCTAGTTCAAAACATGAGCTTGGGCCTAATTTCATAATTCAATTGTTATTGAGCTGTTTTTACATATTTTTGAGGAGTGTCATAGCGTCCAATAAAATCTGAAACAGGTCTTTAGAGATGCATTTTATATCAGGAAAATGGGTATTTGCCTTGGCCCTCTGTAGAGCTATAACAGGAACCAAGTATAGCGCTGTATATTCTGCCCTTATATTAATTGTCTTTAATTTATCTCCAAAATAACCCTTCTTCTGTCTCTGCCAAGAACAGCCTCAGTATTTCTTCACCTGAGACCTTCATAAGACCATTAGAGGAAATCAATAGCTCGGGACAGAATTGCCGTCTTGATACGACTTCTAATATCAGTAAATGTAAACATCAGAAAGCTGGTTCTCATATAGTCAATGGCAGATTTGCTAGCTTTTTTTTTTAATTCACCTGAATTAAGTGGATATTTTCATTATGTATGGCAGCAAAATGGTGACTATTTCCATCACAATTTGATTGGAAAAAAATGTTAAACAGAAATATAAATTAAACATTGAAAAATTTGTTCAAGGTATGAGTGGGATGTTTGTGATCAACATTGAGTTTGAAATCAACTGTGCGTACACCTCTTTGTGAAGTGGGGGAAATTAACCAGTCTGAAAAAAGTAATAAATTGGGTAAAGGATATGTGCACCACCCTCAATGGCCTTTTCAAAAGTGAACTACAAAACAAAAAAACAACTAACTAAAAAGGTGTCATCCATAACTGAAACTGTGTCAACGCAGCAGGTCTTTTGCAAAAGTCATCAGTCCCCCGTTAGCAAGCATGTATTGTAGTGTTCTACAGAGAGCACCCATACAGTACTTGTATTACACATTAATTGAACATAATAATAATATAATACAATCTATCAACTAATCTAAGACCAATAATCTTTTGGAATAACACATTTGATAATAAAAACTGACTTCTTACCAGAAGCTGGAGCGATTCCCGCCCGACATGTATAGAAACATCACTGCAACCAGTGGTGTGATACAAAACAGTATGGCTGCTTTTTAAATTAAGTCATTATCCTATTGAGATTCAAGTGGACCTGGTGGGTGAAGTCCGCAATCAATTTGTACGGTTTCCAAAGCCCACACATTTCGACTCAGTTCTTTGTATCCATTTTAATATTGGCTGTTCACATGTGTTGTCTGTGAAAGGGGCTGTCGGTATCATTAATGGAATATATTTTGTAAAAACCAGCCTGCTGACTTTCATGGGAACCTAGCACTTAAGTATCTAAGCTCATGTTACATTTGTATTAAAGCCATACATCAATGTAAAATGTTTTAATTGTAATCCTGACTATGGTATGCTGGTTATTCCACGTTCTTGACTTTGTTCCAAAGCAAGCCATCATAATAACCACTAAGTACTAGAGAGCATAAACTGCAAACCACAAATATTAAAACTTATTCATACCTAAAATGGGAAGTAGAAATCCCAATTGCAGGTTACAGACCCCTAAGTATTATAAAATACTTATAATCTTTAATCTTTAATTAATCAATCTTTAATTGTTCTGCCTTAAAGAGATGCTGTCACAAACTGTGGCATATGTTCTTCCCGATGCTCAAGTTTTGACTTTGTAAAGCACTAAAGGTGAGTCTGTCTAAACAACGGGGGAGCAGCTGAGGATTGGTCGATGGACTGTGAGGTTGATCAATCAAAGCCCCTCTGAGCGAACAGCTGAAAAGGTTGCGATTATCCCCTTCTTGCACTGACCTTTTAATTGACCTTTTGATCAATTCGCCAATCAGTGCGGAGGCATCGTGTCACAAAACACTCTCTGAGCCGAATCTGTGACGCACGCAAGACTAATGGCCTCCCACGATTTCAGGGCCAAGGAGGACAGCAACAGAGCTCACATCTGAGCCGCGTCATTGACTCGACGGCTGTGCGTGACGGGGTTCGTGAGCTGCATGCTTGCCCAGCGGCGTTCACGTCACTGCTGGCTGCAGCAGGATGCAACGGATTGTGACAAACACAGCTGCACCCGGAGACAGGAGGTGGAGCAGCACTGAGAATGCACCCGGCGACAGGAGGTGGAGCAGCACTGAGAATGCACCCAGAGACAGGAGGTGGAGCAGTGCTGAGAACGCACCTGGAGACTGGAGGTGGAGCAGCACTGAGAATGCACCCGGAGACAGGAGGTGGAGCAGCACTGAGAATGGTCACGGCATTCACAATCGTGCATAAACTGCTCAGAATGAGATGCTGCTTCTCCTGGGTTTGTCTATACCAGACATCAGCTGCTGTCCTCATCGGGGGGGAGCATTGAATTCACAGATCGACATTCGGGTTTGAGATTCTGTGTGGTCAAACATGTAAACCTGGACCAGGGGATAAGCATACCCGAAATGGAAAAAAAAATGTACAAAGTGAAAGAAATATTCAGCTGCAGTAGAAATTATATATTTAGGATGAGCTCTGCATCTTAGACTAAGTCCAGATGGACTGTTTGCTATTGTCTCTAAATCAATGCTTTGACTGAAATTTAACTGGAGGAAAGGAGAGCTCTTAAGGACAATTATTGGAAATGTACAAATGTCACAATGGCAACACATATGACTGAGCAGAACGTCACCGTTGGTATCTTTTAAAACCCATGGATACAGAGATTTAGACACACAGGGTATTACATAGAAAATATACGGTATAATAATTGTCAGATAAAAGATGAGATAGTAACATGGATTTCTCTGAACCTTTTACTGATTTTCCACATTAATAATATTTATTTTTCTGTACACTCTTTTTTCAAGTTTTTTCTATTCTTAGAAGTTGTTATGTGGAGAAATATACATTCAAATTATGATGAAATAATGAATAATGAAATGAAATAAATAATAATAAGAATGTAATAATAGAGTTAATGTAAATGACAGCTTAACAACGCTCAAAAAATAAATAAAAAAGCCACCATATTATTGTATTGCCAGATTGTTTTAGATAAGTAGTTCTTGAATTTAATAGAATATTATGAGATATGTTTGAAGACATTATTCAGAGCATTGATTGATTTATAAAAATAGCATACTTTGATGTATTCAACTATTAATGAAATCTCCATACAGAAATTTCCCAGTTTTCTTATTTTTAAACTGAATGCAGTTTAAGAGTTCAATAAGCCTAATCATGTACCACACCATTTGAATGGAACAAACGCTTGCTTCTCTTCATCATAATACAATATTTGGTTGCCTAAATGTATTCTTTCTGGTCACAAACCAAACAAAGCTAGGTGTTTTGATGACATACCACTACATTTAAGAAAATATACGAGCCCGTTGTGACCACAGATTTCTGTTTTTCCTATGGTGTCAAAAGTCCGTTATTACTGCCATAGCCCACTCACACACACACAAGAGCACACAAACAGAGCGACCCATATCGCGATGCTCAGTGGCCCTTCACAGCAAAATTAAATATGACTCATAATCAAAAGGCAAGTTTGCCTCTCCCCCATTGTGTAATAGCTTAGCTTTACCTTGAATGTTTCATGGGTACATGAACAGCTGACACTTATGTTTTGTATGTATGTAAAGGAGGATTAGTGGGGCAGGGGAGGGTAGAAAACAACAAAAAGCAATGGTTTTCCCTTAACAAACACTGTGAAAAACAATGTAAAATTAATTCCAGCATGTACCTTCCTATGCTCAATTCAACCAAATTGCTCTCCCTTCTTGTCTGAGGTCTTCCTGCAATGCTAATGAAAGGATGATGTGATCTAATGATCTTTCCTCAGCCCAGAGGGGTTCATTCGGCACCCATGGACCCGGTGTGTCTTCGTCACCCCACCCTTCACTTTTCCACGTTTGCTCTCAGGGTAAAAAGGTACAAGTCCCAGTGGTTACTCAGTCACTGTCTTGTGAGCCTCAAAGCCCCCTCCATTGAAAGGACTGCAAGGTGGCCAGAACTGGGAGGGCCAAGGGCATAGAGAAAAACAGGCTTCATGCTTCCAGTAAAAGAACGGCCCATCCTTGTGAGACTCCGTAGAAAGATCTCATTGTCTTGAAGGGGAAATCTGTCAAAAAATATTGATTGCAGCACTTACAGTTTTCACAGTTTTCTATATCATCTGGAAACTCATCATGGCTATATCAGACTGGCTCCTACAAGAGAACAGAAGATGATCAAAGCCAGGCGGGGATTGTGAGCAGGTAGAACATTTTAAGATGAAATACACTTTGCAGCATTAGACACTTCATTACACCTTCATGGTTTAAAACCCAGTCACATAATAACTTGGAATTGTCTCGCATTCTTTGGCAAAACACTTTTGTGGGACATGCTCTAATAATCCTGGACTAATGCAGCAGATTCATTTGTCGCTTCTCATCGGGAAAACGCAGGACTGTGTAATTAGCATCTGTTAATGTAATAGAGGTCAAATGGAGGAAGACCAAAAAAACTGCTCCCCTAATTCACTAAACGCCTCAGATTACTGGCAAAAAAAGCAACAACAAACGTTTTGCCAGAAGCTGATTCCTTCTCCAATTCGATGGACAGAAGCTTGACTGCGACTGTTTTTACACACGGTCACATGACAGTTCCATTGTACCTAAACATGTACCACTTCCAGAAGGTGTATTGTGTTAAACACGACTGCCGTTGTCACAGAACACGGAGCTCTGTCTCCCTTGGAAACGGCCAAACTTCTCATTTATCTTCATTTGCTAGTAATATGACAGTCTGATAGCCAGCTAATGGGTGGCAGCACTTTTCTATTAATGTTCTATGCCATTAAGAAATAGCAGGGGAGGGGAAAGGGAGAAAAGAAAGGGAGGGGAAGGTCTATGGGATGCAGTCAGATTTTGTCCTCCCAGTGAACATAGAGGGGGCTGACACCAGCAAACAAGACTGATGTGTTGAGTGAATTGATTGTGGTCATGAGAAAGCTGGAGAATTCAGATAAAGAGTTTAAAAATTCAAATGGGATCTTGGCGACCGTTCGTATTAGGCAAAAACACCCCTCTGATAATATGAGCCTTTTCTCTGTAATTGTCTCTCTCTCACACCGACACACACACAGATTTCCACCAGGGTGAGAAAAAATCCATGGCACAGATCTGAAATCTACACAAAGCCTTCTTGCAACTGATGTCGGGTAGAACGAGGCTTGGAGCAAGTATGTGCAAGATATCACAGAGCTTGTTGAAGATGAGACAGATGTCGCTCTCTTCAGTGTCTGACTCTTCAGTTCAACAAAAACATTTATTTCTCTTGCTGGGAGTTTGTGCCGTGTGTGTGGCAGTTAAGAGACCCAGAGGTCTGGTGAGCTGACACATATGTTTAATCGGTGCTGTGAGACTTAAACACTTCAGACCCATTGCTACGGTCATTTAGAGGTGGAGAGTGTTGCCGAGCTTGTTGACGACAAATCTGCAACAGAAGTTGACGTCATCCCCTAGAGCTGAGACAAGAGTTTGACTGGTTCCCTGAGCTAGGAACTTAAGTCTTTTGCTCAACAATCTTTGTGCTTGATCTTTCGCACAATATGCTGCACAGGAAGAAGAGAAGTCACCTTCTGTAGTGAACTCGTCTTCAAGTTACACACTCCACTTCCAGTCGGAGGTCCATGTGCTGACAGATCATCTGACTCTGATCATCACATAACACACTGTTAATACTAGCTGATTAAGTCAAAAGGATGTCGACAATATCCACCCACTAAATGCACTGTTCCAATTTTTTTCTTAATGTCTCACAAATGCATAGATACGTACATGGGTGAAAGGAAACATAGACATTAAAGGGGAGTGCGAAGAGGCCATTTTAAATCAATTTTTTTTTTCCACTTGAACTTACTTCTTTGGATAATGGATTTTGAAAGTCCCTGTGTACCTGCCCCATCATTAAGGGTGCCAACGGCATAATCTTAGTCTTCGATCTCGTCGATGATACAAGAGGCCTCTGAGAGAGATGCCGAGAGGAACAGCTTCTAGTGTCCAGCTGAGAACAATGCTCCGGGCTCTTCCCAAGCCAGACACATCATTGCTGATGGTGTCTGACATGCGAGTCCTCACACCACTGTCTCTCTTAGTTAGCATTACTGAGCCCAGAAAGCCAAACACAAATGTATTTATTTCTGCAGAATGCTCTCCAAACAGCAACACATAAATGCAAAGTTGTTGCTTGAATGGAACAAAATCTCACAGAATATCGGCATTTCTTTATTCTAGTATACATAGTATGTAAACAGTACTGTGCAACAGTCTTAGGTGCCCAAGCTTTTTACATAAATGTAGTGTTTGATGTTCATTTTTGGTCTTCTGCATTAGTGTCAGAAAAAAAAAATATATATATATATACATTTTTTTTTTTTCCAAACATCCATTTTTCAAAAGAAAAACAAGGAATTCTGAAACAGATCTAATGGCCTCCACATAGCCTTGATCTGAACATCATTGAGGATGCCTGGGAATACCTTCTACAATAGCCAAAGTCTGTAAAAGAACTATGGAAAATTTCTTGGAACAATCTACCTGACGATTATCTTATAAAACTGCTCAACAGCGTTCCTAAGAGAATGGATGCAGTTTTAAAGGCAAAGGGTGGTCACACCAAATATAGATTTTATTTATTTATTGATTACATTTTTTGGGGGTTTATTTGTTTATTAATTATTTACTGTTTACTGCCCTTAATAGTATTTATTTTATATTTAGAAAATGTTCATTTAATTACATTTGAAAGCATCTTCGCGTTACAAATTTGTTTTACATGTTTACATGACACCATGAGCATGGTGTCACTGGCAAAAAAATCCAGTGAGAACCCTGTGTGAATTTTCTGCTTTCTGAATAAAACACTTTACCTAAGGCCCCCTACTGTTTCAGTGGATAGTTCTGCCCATCCCTGATTTTTCCTACCGAATAATGGCACTGGCCAGCAGGCTTCTCTGAGAATCCATTATGCTTCCGTTTTTAAGCCAGTGAGACAATTACCCAGAATTCCCTTGGAAATTCTTATCAGCACCAGCCAGATGGAGCGCATCCAAGCGATGTCGATACTACCGGACCTGTTGCTCAAACACAGCAGCCAAAATTGTAATTGAGTAGGAATTTGGTGGTCCAAGATTAGCATCTACTTTAGTTAAATCTAATTATCGAGCCTTCTTTTGTTCACTTAGTACAATATTTGCACGTGTCATAATCTGATACAGAAATCACAGGGTCTTCGTTTTCCGAATTTCAAGGTGACACGTTCATTTGCACACATTTTATAATAATGCGTTTTTCTGTTATTAATTCAACTTTAATCTTTTTTTTCTGTAATCTGAAATCTACAAAATAAAATTGGGTCAAGATACCAAAGCTGGTGTGCTGAGGCAAAACCAGTCTGTTATCAGTCTGATGGGAGGGATACAAGAGCTCCCTCTGCTGTTTAGATCTCTCTCCTCGACACAGCAAGAAAGTCAGAATTATCGAGGGCGACCAAAAATGTGGCCTAGAAAGGCAGTGAGAGAAATAGGACAAAAGCTTTAAGAGACAGACCAAAAGGAAAATAGCTGTTTGATTGTACTTTGACATCACAGCAACACAACAGAAGAATCGAATACCAATCTCCAATTACTAAGTTTATCAAGGCTGCTCCTGCTGCTGCTTTTGTCGAATTACATTTTAAGACAATTGCTTACTGGTTTCCATTTGGTCCTCTGAAACAATCCATGTGGTATTAGTTGTGAAAGCCATGTATTAAAAAGTTAAATTAAAATAAAAAAACTCCAAACAATCAAATGGTTTAATTTTTTTAGAAAAATAATAAATCCTAATGTAAATCAAATACATTGTTTGTGGAATCCGGGTAATAAAAAATCCAATGAATTCATTGTTAGAAACAACATTACAGTTACCCACGTAATGTATGTTGTTAAAATTAAATTGAGAAACATATTATGTATAATTTATTTGTTAAATGACAAAATATTAGTACTATAATATATATCTGGGTAATCCTTAAAAATTGTACACATTCTGTTGGCTATGCAAACATCCACATAACAATAAGAAATGTGTCAAAAGACCTATTTCATTTCAAATATTACTAAATGTTCCCCTTTGGGAATATGGGCTAACAACTTGAGTCATTTCAAATTTGTCAGTCATAATGGAACTGAAATAATATGTCAATTCATGAAAAATTGGGGGCACTGGGGCCAAGGGTCAAATGATAAAGACATTACCAAGCTGATTATGTAAACCCCTATACATAAATCTGGAGACAAAAGTGCAGAAAGTCAAACATTCCCATTTTAAAAATAAATAACACAGAAAGTCAAGCATTCCCTGTAAGAAGGGTAGCGTCAGTAAATCTGAATTGCTTCACGGCAGTCTCTTTGTGTCTACAGTCAGGAATAATTGGTTGCTATCAATTTAGAATGTATTTTGTCTCTCTTTTTTATAAAATAAACAGCATGAACTCATTCTCTAGTTTAATGGTTGACAGTATGAGCAGAAACGTGAATTATTCTGGGTCTTATTCTGGAAACTCCCAGTTTTGAGTTATCGCCTTTTTGTGGGAATTATCAGATAAGGATGGTCTCCAGATTTTATCACTTACACAGATTTTGTAAATCTTTATTGTTTACATAAACAATGATATCATGATTGATTGTGGGATTTATCAAGCAACATTTATATGCCTTGAGAATTATTTTATAAATAATAATAGAAAAAGTATTGCGTTTTGATAATTATATTCAGCTGAATTAAAACTTATGTTGTGAAGTGTGGAGCCAAACAAAACACACAAACAAAAAAAGCCTCTCCATTAGTCCAATTGCCATGTATGTTTGTATGACTACTAGGCAAGCATTGCGCTTCGTTGTTGTATAAAAATGTGTATGGTAGAAAAACAAAGAACATAGGCCTAGTGTTGAACGTAAAGATAGGGTAGCTACGAACACTTATGTGAAAGCAAGACTAAAATAAATTGCAAGCTAATATTACTTGAACCTATTAATGAGACATATTCTCTCTGTTCAAATTGCCTCGATGTAAACCTTCACTGGAAAAGATATTAATCACAGAATCGCATGCAGGAAAATGAACCATACTGCATCCCCTCCATCTTTTGATTCTAATCTGACCAATCCCAGGTTGTGGATCCTGCAGATCCGTGTCCCTGCAGGAGCGTGATTAGGGTCATTATCGCTGCACATGGCCCACAGCCGCGGCTTTTATCAGCTTTGCCTTCGGTGGGACAAAAGAGGGTTCTTACACAAAATCTGCTTCCTGAGCAAAAAAAACTAAATGGGATCGTTCCGGTGAAAACATGGTGCTCCAAAAACTGCGTCACGACATCTGTCACACAATCAGGGTCTCAGAAGCTGCAGCTGACTCGCACCCAAGCCAAAGCTGAGTGGGGAAAAGGTGCATCAGGCAGGGCAAGTACCCTAACCTCTTTCATCCATCCCAAAGCGGGGCCAAGTTAAAACAAACAGCAGACGGTTTCTGTATAGCATAAGAGCAAAACTGTGTGAAAAAATGTATAACTTTTTCCTGTCTTTAAGCTTCTTTGCATTCCTACCAATGTCCGACAGACAAAAGTGGTTCACAAAACTTGTCATAATTAGCAACGATGCTGCTGGCGAGAAGACTTGCAGAAAGACGGCCCAGAGGCAAAGAGAGACGCAGGTGAGCAAACGCCGCTTCCCCCCTGGGACCCAGCGGAGCCCTGACACTCAATCGCGCTGGCAGGGCTATCTCCCTGATGCTAACGCTTTGCCATCTTGCGGGCTAAGCATCAATCCCCACGTGTAATTATTGCTCTGGGTGGGCCGGCAAAACATGCTGACCTGCTGAAATGTAAAAAGAAGCAGCACAGCGGTTATTTGGTACAGTTTTATTTTGACTGCAGTTTGTCACAGCTTGAATATGAAATGAAAGGTAGGGATATTTTTAACAGAGCACTACAAGAACTTTCAGATTACCTCTGCAGCAATATGACAGTTTTCAGAAATCTTATACTTCTTGACAGGGGTATGTTGTGGAAGACCGAAAATTGCATTAGCTCAGCAAAACCACACAGCCTTCTGAAGGAAGTTTAGGTCGTTTCTGGATAACCATTCTGGCCATACGGACAAAACCAGAACAGGTTCCAAAGGGAGCCACCAAAATAAACCTCTGATCCAAACTACGAAATGGCCCGCAAATAATTTCCATTTGGGAGGGATGGCCACTTAAACCGAGCCTCAAATCTTGTAGGGAAATTAAACTGCCATACAATTATAAACAGCAAAACCACTTAAATGAAGTGCATGTTTTAAACTATGCTACATTAATATCAAAGTACACAGACAAGAATGTCACACACTGAACTAAAAACAACAATTATATTGTTTAATAACTTGAAAATATAGGCATAAAAACAACTGACATTTCTATGAATAATTAACCTTTCAGCCAATACCTTTACTTTAATAATCACTATAATAATAAACATTTACTGAGGAAAAAATTAAATGCTTTTATAAATTGATGCTTCAGTGTAGAGTACAAAGAAATATTTCATAAATATCAGTATCTTTAATATTACAAATTCGGTAAAACAAATATAGATATGGAACAAATTTTCCACAACCAAGGAATACAGCTTTGACAGCACTGAAAAAATGAGTGGGCACTCCACCATGTTCAATTTCCTAATAAACCCAAGACACATTATAAACATTGGAAGTAATAATAAATAAACATCCAGAGGAGGATATACAAGTTTAGGAACATTTTACAGACCATTCTTGCCTGTTGATCATGCTCGCCTGTTGTAAACAGATCAGAAATGACCCACAGAACTCCCAAGAACTTCCCAAGGCGACATTGCATGAGAAATCAGCAGGCCAAACATTTAATTTTAATGCAGTAAGATTGAAACTAAACATGGAGTTTTGATGTCTGAAACAGAAATCTTTGACAAAAACCTGAACAGGTTAAAAGGCCAAGTACCATCCTCTCATAACTGATATCCACTGAGGTGCGTATAAAGACTAATATAAGCATAATCTTTTTTTTTCCAATTGGAGGTTTGAATGTAGCCCTAATAATTGAATATATAGTCTTTCATTATAACAGAAACTACATACATAAGCAGCAGCTGTAGGCAAATGTCACAATACAAATAATACCAATCTTTATTAAATTACTAAAATAAATGTATTCACATGGAAGCAAGGGTTAAATAAAGGTTTAATTGGGTTTCAGTATATGTTAAACCTTTCAGAGTAAATATATATATATAAGTCCCCCAAATCTTAGAGTATTAAAAATAAGTGTCCTTACAAAACTTAAGAACTTTAGAATTCTAATTTCACCAAAAATACAATACAGCTTGGATAATCAAATGTATTTTGATCTAATATACCTAACAACTTAATCAAGAACAGTCACCACTAATGTTTGGGGAAAAATAATTTGTTTAGCATTCAAAATCATGTAACAGTACATTACATGTGTATGCACCATTCACCATACAATAATGTCAGATATGTTTCTAGAACATGTCCACTGTTCAAAAACTGTCCACTATTTTTCAAAAATAATGTTATTCCCAAAATCTCAACATTACAATCTAAAATAATGACACAAAACTGACATCAACATGATCATACAAGTATTACATAATGCAGCACCCCCTGGTGAATATACAGCTATCATCAGTTTAGATAAAGTATGGGTCGCTGAGTTTAGTATACCAAACTGGACATACAGTATCCAGTGTGCTATAACCATGCTGGTATTTTGCCACCAAAAAGGTGTTGCTTGAACTATTACAATTGTTGACGTTCACCAGAACTTTATGTCTTCTATGTAGGGCAGCTGGGGGTGTAGTGGTTAAGGTGACAGACTTGCAAATGAAAGGTTGCTAGTTTTATCCCAGCTCTTGTAACTAAATTGTAATATTGTAAACTGTCAACCAATAGGGAATTGATAAAAGCCTCCTTAGCCGACACTTTAAAAGGTGTCTGTGCATTCTATTCTAACCATGTTTTGTCTTTATGAATAAACCGATGAGAGGCTGTGGCTGATTTGCCGAAACTTCAGGGGATTCATTCTGTGGTAGAGGGACGTAATGGAAACATGGAAATATAAATAAAGAAATACTCTTTACACTCTTTATGCCTGAATTCTACTAAATGAGCTTAAGTTTAACATTCTGAATAGCAGAAATAAATAGCCACATGTCCCTGGCTATAAAACAGAAGCATAATTCTTAAATAAGGCATGAAGTGTATGCATTTCATTGCAAAATTAACGGGGAACTCAAATTCTTAACAAATATTTAAAACCTGAAACATCTTCAGAAAAAATTGCACAACTTTGAAGAAGGACTCCATAACAAGCCAGGCCAATGCTGGGGCCTCCTTGTTAGCTGTTGACCAAGGAGTTAATTTTGGCTTTCTTGGCCGTGATGGGGAGCAGCTCACCGGTGGCCTTCATTTGCTCGATCTTCCTGGAGAGGGCCTCGTCGCTATCGATGACAATGGCGCACTTCTGTGCGTACTTGACCAGCGTCTCCTCGCGGGGATGGAACAGCCCCACTAAGTGGAGCATCTCCTTGGCGGCCAGGTGGAGCTCGGCGATGGGTGCGGTATTGGCGATGGTGTTGCGGTCGATGCCATAGTGGCGGAAAGCCCCGCTCATGCTCTTCTTTTTGTTGAAGGCTGAGAGAACCTGCTTATAGCGGTGGATGACGTACTGAACACCCGTGGCTGCAGGACAGAGAAGCATGGTGAGGGGAAGGGGAGGTGAGGAATGGGGCAGTTCTTGTGGATGTCATAGGAACCTTGATCTCGGTAATCCAACACAGATTAAACAGCCTTGGTTATTTGTATATAGCTACCTTGTTCTGGTTACTCCCCCAAAGGCAGACAAGGGTAATAGTAATATTTTGTAGATCCTTAAGTCTACTATACTAAGGAAATAATCTGCTCAATGTTATGCTTTTCAAATATGATAAATACAACAATGCTTCTATGGCTGTTTAAATGTTGTATTTTGTTGTTTTTTAACAGTTAAATTTGATAGACTTTAAGGTTGATTTGAAAAAGGATTAAATCAATTTAAATTAATGAAAGAAAATTCTAGCAGTTCTAATAACTGAATGACTGGCTGGGTTTTCTTCCTGGCTGCGCTTGTATAGGCCATTACTTTTTAAAACCAGAAACTGCATAAATCAATTACCATTTGTTACAATATTGATTGTGTGAATTATTTTTACCCAAAGCAAGTTTAGGGAAAATCTCATTTGTGCACACCTCTCTTCCTGCTGTAATCTCTAGCTTTCTTGCCTCTCCTCTTCTCCTTGTGAGGTCTTTTCTTCTTCACATCGTTGGACGTTCCCGACATCACTGTTGAGATGGACATTTCAGAGCCACTGTCGTTGCTGAAGGACGAGCTCGAGGACACAGCTCTGGACCTCTTTCGACACTTTGGCTCAGAATACAGTGGCTTTCCAGGTTTGGAATCTGAAAGTGGTAAAATCAGCACCAATCTGAGACAGACGCATAAGAAGAGGTGTTCCTCACTACTCATCCCAGCCCAGAAATCTGCAATCAATAGTCAAATGGCAAATAGCAGGGACTTTTTTTTATAGAATTGACTGGAATTAAGGACCATCCTATTTGTTAAAGAAAATAAACTATTTGAATGAGAGAAATCAGTGAAAATGCCTTACTTTGAGCAGCAGAATCAAATTTACAGCTACCATTCAGCAATTCATTGTGAAGAGTGGAAGTAGTGTAACATTCTCTGGGAAAACCCTGAGTATATGGAATGAGATAATGGAAGTAAAGAGAGTTGTTGCCAATGAATAGACACAAACCTTCAGCCGTAGAGGTGAACCGCGAACTCGTCAGGTTTTCGATCTGAGCTCGCAGGAACTTGCGGTCCTGCTGCAGGTCCTCCACCTGCCTCTCCAGGGCGTTGATCTTCTCCTGCCTGGTCTGCAGCAGGCACTGCAGCTTGGTGATGGTCAGCATCATGCTGGGGGAGAGACCCTCGGGTGGAGACAAAGCTGCGGGGAACAACCGTTTACTAGACAGGATCATGGTGATATCATTCAGCTTAATCCTCTTTTGGCACATCATTGCCCTCATATGCAGTATTATCACCTATACTGTTCATCGTGGGGGGAGAAAGAGCTTAGATTATATTGAACATGTTAGCTCTCTGTATAATAGAAAGGAGACAGCAGGTGGCTTAGTTATTAACCTAAATTGCTTCGGCATTAAAGCTGCATAAACCTTTAAATTGTACGTCTATGAGCATCAGCTGAGCAACTCAAGACTGTAAAGGAAAAATTAACAAAGGATAAAGATGTTAGACTTTAGCGTCTCTTGCCCTCTGGTTCCAGAGGGTGGTCTTACTAGACACTGCACTGCTCAGTGTGTTGTCCTGCTCCACGTCACTGGTAGTGCCTGGTGTCACAGCCTCCCACTGCAGCGTGTCCGGGTTGTTCTCCTGCTTCAGCCACAGCTGGGAGCTCACTCTCGCCTTCTTCCTCATGCTGGAACTAGAGTCGATCTCAATGCCAGGGGAAAATTGTGTAGTCTCTTCCGACCAGAAAGTGGACATTTCTTCTTGAGGTTCTTTAAAAAAAACAGGGGGGCCCTTCACTATCCGCTACTGGAACCCCTCAATGACTTTTAAGTTTGAAAAAAAACAGCTGGAAATGTTGGTATGAATGGCTTTTCTCCGCTGCAAACCAGTCTCAAACATTTCTGTGAGGGGGGAATTTTGTATATGATTCTACATATAGGCTTTTATCACTTATTTCTTGTGTGTTGGTAAATCATCATTGCATCCAATATTTTAATGAAAAATTACTCCCAAAATCAAATCTGCAACACCAGTAATACAATTAGTAAATGACACTTAATTTTGGTTAAATTGCCGCAAACATTAAAGCGTATAAAGCGTATAGACGGTTGATAAAGATATCAACGTCAACAGCCAGTTCCCCCGACTGACCGTCTAATGTCTTTCCATCTTCAAACCCTTCGCATATAAAATGTATCGACTGAATTTCAAGTTTCTACCTACTTAAATTTAGATCCCGTGTGTAAATGTTTTGTCGATATACTGAAGAATCAATCAAATCGACTGACGCTCGCAAGTAATGCGTTTCAGTTTAATTTTACACTTCTAGCTGGCCAATTAGCTGTTTAATTAGCTAGCGCGCTACATCAAAGGGATGTAAATATAGCAAACCAATAAGCCAAGACGGTGCAACAAAAATAATTTGTACTGTACATACCTTGGTAGTGTTTCCACGTAAGAGCCTAGAATAAATAGCTCACCCGAATGGAACAATGAATGGTGATCAATATATGAATATATGCATGCGTCTTTTTATCTGTCTTTTCAGTCATTCTTATTAATTGCATACCTCGAAAGCAACATACAGTAGCCCTCTTTGTGTTACGAACCAGGGTGGGGAGGTGGGTAACGATGACAACCCAGCAGACCAGTCAGAAGACGCGACTGCAATATGCGGTGCTGTCACATGCCACGGCGTCAGACCGACTAAACGCGGGTGTACAATTAAACTAATTAAAAAACAATACGGTTTACGTGAATGTATAATAATGTGTCCGATATACAGATGCAATTGAAATAGAAGCCTTAATTTCCATGCCTTTGCAAAAATAGATAAATAAAATACATTTTAACAAATTGAAATTGAAAAAACTTTAACACATTTTGCAGCTGTCTCAAGTCAAATTCAACCAAACAGAGATAGTTGACTAGTATTTAAATTTATTCTTAAAAATGTAATCTTTGGCTATATTGAGGTTAAGAGTGGTCCCAATTCCATATCTTTTACCTGCCCATAAAAGTGTCCTGGTCCTGGTAGTTTTATTCTATATCAGACTGACCACTTTCCTAAATTGATTAAAAATCAGTAGAATGCATGTTACAAAATTATCATAAACAACACTGTAAAACAATTGGACCAGAGGTTATGTTATATACTGTAGATGAGAGACCTTTTTATGACACAAAGCTGCCATGGTGGAACAGATGACTGTTGTAGGTGTCATCATAAATAATGTGTAATCCTTTAAAGTTCTATTTTGAAGTATCTTTCCGATTCTAAACTAAGTCAACGACCAAACACTTCATCTTTGGGCAGGCCCTATTTATCTGTCAAAGCTAAATAACATGTTTTACATACAACAGTTAGTACAGTACATGTAACACATACAAGATACTTTGTTTCATACATATTGGTGTGTGTTAGTGCTACAGAAAAAAATAGGAGGTGATCATGATTTGTCGAGGCAGTTGTTCAGCCTTTTGTGTGGAATTGACCCAGCTAAGGGTGATTTTTATCTTTGTTTCCAATTGAATTGGATTTTCAGTTGATGAAGAAAAAGATTGCAGGTTGTAAGCTAATGTAAAGACAATCCAAATTATCTTTATTCAAATTTAATGACGGCAAAGTGCACCGTGGATCTCATTTTTAAATTTAAAAACATTTTCAAATGACTTCCCTTTACTCCTTATCAACACTTAAGTTAGATATGGTGTTGTGATCTGTCAATAAGCGACAACTATATAGAAGTTCGGTGGTACAGAGCTTCTATAATATGGAGATCCATTTATTATTTTCTAGATAGTATATAGAGGGAGGTAAAAGTTGAGGTGAAAAAGTGGTGTAGACTTTGCTGCTATTTTGTAACACCCTTGCTGTAACACTTCCAGTGTTTCGAGGGCCGTTGGACTGGCTGTAAGTAGAGTTAGTATTCCCCACTCTTGTCCCGACAGTGCTCTCCGCTCCCAGTGAGATTGTTCTGCGCGGGTCTCAGTGCAGGATGGCCAGCAGGAGGCGCTTGAAGTCCCCACCACACTCGGAGCTCAGGGCATCCTTCAGGGGCACATCATACTTCTCCAGGTACATGTCCTTGATGGTCTCCAGGTCAAACTGGCAAAGCAGGAAAGCGCTCTCATTAGCCCATCTGTCTCTTACCACCTCACAAGCACATACTGGATGATGGATGATAGTGACGATCAGGGCCAGCTCCAGATATTTCTTTCTTTCAGTGGGCACTCTTGGAGGCATGGCAGATATTTCCTTGCTTTCACTTCACTAGTAGTAGGCCCAACCTCATTGGCCTGTCCCTGGACTTGCTCTCAGAAAAGAGATCTCAGAAAACTGTCATAAGTGCCTTTCCTTTGTGTCTCCCTACATATTTGTATTAATATGCTGCCATAGTTTATTCCTGATGAGGCTCAATAACGTCACACAACTTGAAATTCTAATATTCTCCCTTCCCTCGCTAGTCAGTTGTTGACCACATTTGTACTTTTTCCCCTCTCTCTCTCCTTGCCACGTGGTAAAGATACTGTGGCTAAGCCGATGAGAGGTGAATCTCCTGTGAACTACAGCAAGAATCGTGAATACGTGAAGAGTGCCGCCTGTGCTGCACTGATGGCTATCTCTCAAACTATTCACAAAATGCTGAGGCTGCTGCACAATCAACTCAGCTGTTTATCCAGTACATAATATGCCTCAATTTTCATGCTAGGTGTTCTCTCGACTGCCTCCGGGGTCAGGAAATACCTCTCCAAAGTTAAAAAAAAAAATATATATATATCTTTTTCTTGAAAGTTTTAGCCAGTGGCAATTAGTAAAAGCCTCATAATGGACACATGGGGGAGGGGGGGCTGTCTGACTCGACACACCCTCTCAAAAACCAATATTCTCTCCAGCCACCAGAGTGTGGATTTGAGTGTCCATCTCCTAAATTAAAGAGATCCCTCACCAGTTGTGTGCCTTCCTCAACATTTTTATGAAGCTTGTAGATAAATACTTTTTTTTTTCTTTTTCTGAGAAATATTAGTGCTTCACAGTGAAACATGAGATTACACTGTATAAGGTGGCTGATATTTGTTTTCCCTTTCTCCTTTCTCCACAAATCAAGATTTTCAAGTATTTTAGGTCATACTCCATTTGGGGCCAGCATTATCACCACCTTACTAGAAGGACATCTCTGCTTAGGAAACCTCCCAGCTTTGACACCATGACCAAAAGTAAGTGTGTACTTGCCACATTGAGGTGCCATGTTGCAGACGTTTACGTTACCTCGGAACGCCCCACAATAATGCGAATTAGGGTGTCCTCATCAGTACCAGCTCCCTTCATGGCTTCGTTCAGACGACGGGCAAAGAACAGCTGTGGGTTCTTAGCGCACCTGACTGGGTGAGATTGAGAGACTATGAGGCCAACACCAAACCCTTAACAACAGCATTTCTCTACATGCCCAGGCCTCAACCTGTACAGGATGACAAAGAAAATATCAGTTAAGGTTTAATGTAATTCTAAAATGAAACAATACCAAAGTGAGGGGTTTCCATTCCAATGTAAATACTTACTGTCGTTAAGTTATTATAGATGAATGGCATTCTATTCCATTTTTACATAGCAATATTTGCTGTAGCTTTATTTACTCGACTGGAGTGTTATTAAAATGAATGCAGTTTCAAGAAAAATATAACAAAGAATTTTAGGAGAAACTGAATAAACCCCCTGCCCAGAATACACCGACTTAAAGTTATTCTAACCCAGAGCAAAATAGCAGTCCTTCAATGTTCCAGAGGTCTCATTGTCAATGGCATCTAAAATATCGGTCCCAGACAGCTGTAGGATAAAAAGGAGATTAAATTGATTAAATTGATTGGTTATGTATAGATGCACAGAAGACCAATGCAGCATAGATCAAAGGCAGTGAGATTACATTGCATCTGTGCATTTTATTGACACATGGTACAGTTATTTAATTAAAATGATGAGAGAACATGGATTCATGTTTTCAGTTTGGAGATAACAGATAGCCAATCCACTGTTTTCTTGGTGATAACAGGTGAATGTATTCACTCGTACCGATTCATATTTCTTGAAGGTGGCCTGCAGCTGCAGATAGTTCCTGTGGGCCAGAATGTAACTGAAGGTGGACTCATCTGTCCCAAAGCGACCCTCTCCAGCCTGAGGAAGGAAAAAAATCAACAAACATGAAAATATTATAAAATATTTTGATTATCAGAGAATCAACTAGGGCCACCGTGAAAGAATAAACAAGAAATGGATTGCAAGAGTAATGTGTGATGTTCCTTGGGAAGAGTGTGATGAAATTGACTAAGCTATTACTAACCTCCACATATTGCCACAACTTTGGTTACACACGCTTAAATATTATTGTATCAGGTGCTTCTACATTCAGACGGGTGACAAATTAAAAGAAAATCCATCATGAAATATCTCAGATAGATGTTTGGCCACCACAAGCTGCCAGTAGGGTAGTAAAAAATACAGATACTTCGATAGTACCGTGTTAACATTAATTATGCATTAAGTAATACAGAAAAATGGAAAGTATCAGATCACTTGTTGATTATTGTTGTTGAGTTGATTATTTTTTAAAATAATTCCCTTACGTCCATCCAGGGGTACCACACTTTCCAGGTGGAAACAACGACAATAAGGCAGCCTGGATTCAATAGTAAACGGTTACAGATGGAAGGCACACAAACTTAGCGAACCAAAGTGAACAGCTGGAGTGCAGTGTGGAAGTATTTCGCTTATGACGTGAATGAGTGGGGTTAAGCAAAATATCCATCCAAGCCCATATGCAAATGGTGCTTTAAGATGGTATAAACAAAAGGTGACAACACCTCAAGCATTTGGCAGATAGGCACCCGGACCTCTGCAAATAATTCAGACAGGTTAGCATAGATCATTAAATTAATGTATAACTTATATAAGTTAAAAAAAATGTATTTCCTCAGTAAAACGATGTGAAATACAGAAAGCAAGCCAGCTAATTTAGTGCTAACCTGTGTGGTGTTGGGGCGATAGTATTTGTCTGCGTTTCAATTTTATGGATAGTGATTTAAAATAAAAAAATTTTTATCAAAAGCACAGAGAAAATTGTTTTTCTTTCTAAAAAGCATACATTTTTCATTATGTCATTCATTAGTTTTTTTTTTTGTTTTTTTTATTTTTACAAATTTTAGTGGGTATCAAGGAAAACATTGGATTTTCACATTTTCTGAACCCCCAATTTGTGCTGCATTAATTCACATATGAAATGAATCTTTTAAGCACAAATATAATCCGGAAATTTTATTGGAGAACCTCTCCCCGTCAATATGTATGTGGCAACCTCTCTCAGTGTCCACTTCATAATTTTAATTAATCCTAATTATTCCGCTGCTGAAAACAAGCAGTCCTACTAAAGAGCCAGTCAATCATAGTCCTACATAAATACATATAAAGACAAGTATAGATAATTATTCTGAGATAGTTGTTGTATTTTTAACCATAAAACCTCATGGGTTTCTCTACATATTTATTTATGTAATAATTTTATGAAAGTATGCAAATTTTGTTTACTAGAGGAGCTAGAGACACAAGTTTTTTTTCAGATTTTTTTTGGGGTGGTATCGAAGAGGTATCGAGTATCGTGAAACTGAACTGATATCATATCAAGTTCAAAATTCTGGTATTGTGATAACCCTAGCTCCATAGGGTTGATATCTGGTCATCAAAACACTCACCCTTCATGCCCTGTTGATGGAGGCATTGTCATACTGGAAGGGAAAACTCCCATCAGGATAGAAATGTTTCACCATGGGTTAAAGGTGATCACTCAGAATCATTTTGTAATAATTTGCAGTGACCCTTCCCTGTAAGGAGACAAGTCGACCCAAACTACACCAGGAAAAAAACCTCCACAGCATAACAGTACCTTCGGAAACCCTCACTGCAGGATTTTCCTTTAATTTGTCTCCCGTTTGTATATTCCACTTGAACAAAGTATGATATTCCTCCAAAAACGATTTTTCTTCCTAGTAAATCAAGATCAGGGCATAATTATGACCATACCTCAAACATTGAAACTGCATCTTCTTCAGCCTGAACTTCATCTACCTCATATGTCTCATCCCTGTCGCCCTGGAAAAAAAGAGTACAGAAGCAGTCCTAACAATAGTAAAAAGTAACTTTCGGAAATATCCAAAAACCCTGAAATCATGCAGGTACTGTGCTGTGAATCCATGAATAGGTACTGTGACTCAAACAACATAAAATGAACAGGTCATTTAAAGCACTGCTCTTGGAACATGAGGCACAAACAAGGAGAGAGAGAGAGACATACGACAATGACATCACAAGTGTAGAAACCGACCTGGAGGAGAGCAATCAGTAGGTTCCTGACATTCCCGCTGGTGTCCCCTTCAATGTCTGCTTCCAGATCTCGCTCGTGCACTGCAAAGGGTGAGGGTGTGAGACTACAGACTACTGCGTTGCAACCAATATCAACAATGAATGACCTGCATTTCACGGTAAGCACAAAAAACTACAAGGAAAGGTGTTATATTATACATTATATATCCCAGCCATAATCTAAGTGTCGCAAGGTCACAGATAAGAGATTAAGCCGTCTTAAAATTTTGATTTCATGAATAGACAAAATATAGACAATATACTGAATATATATGCAATTGTTCGACCCTCCAAAGTGAATCATAGCACCTAACAACAACCATTTCTTATGGCAGTATGAGAGAATTTTTCAGATCATTAGTACAGTAAGACCAATAGGGGTCTTAAAACAGTCCTTACCCTGAAAGTAGGCTTCTTTATAACGTACGATCTCCTGTTGGATAAAAATGAGAAAATTTGATGTGAATTACAGGATTAAAAGAAATGTACATGTTAAATACAATCATTGACAGTTTAAAAGGCCTTTGATTTCCTTAAAAAGAGGCCACAATCAAGAACCTCTGAGGTACACCCTACACTCCTCCAAAGGTTATTTTTCAATTAGGAACTGTGTAAAGTCACTTTAGATTCAAAACCTCTGTGAAGTAAATTAATTTCCTTTAAAGAAATGAGAAAGAAAAACAAACAAACTCCATTGGTGGCAGTGCACAGGATCTCTACGAGGACATCTTCGTCAGTTCCAGCTCCTTTCATGGCCTTCCTCAGCTCCTTGACGGCATAGATGTCAAGAGGGTCCAGCATGGCGATGACAGCCTTCTCAAAGTTGCCAGTAAGCTCTTTCTTCAGGACCTCCTCCAGCTCCTTTGTTGCAAGATTGAACTCTGGTAAGAATCCATTCTTTAATTTGCATAATACCAGACTGTTGTTCTTGTTTATATCTGAATCACCATTACAATATGTGGAATTACTGTAAATCAATCAGAATGAAAGTACCTGACACTAAATTAATGATAACATGATAACATAGTTTCAAAGAATGTAGGAGTATTTTCAATAGCCACACGCTATGAACAGGCTGAATTGACAGAAGTACACAAAAATACTCACATCGTCGTATTTCTCAAAATATGCTTGTTTAATTTCAATGCGCTGTGCAGATGACCGATTTGCTAAGATGTCAATGATTGCTTGTTCATCAGTCCCTAAAGAAAGAAAGGAATCCCATGCACAAATAAAACAACAACATTTAAATACAATACAAAATAGGCTGATAATGCCATGTCACCAATGTGACTTTCAAAATTAATTTTTAACCACTGTAAGCAAAAAGAAAAATGTAAAGTAATAATTAATATGAATTAGAAATGGAAGTCTAATGGAATGGGTAATTAACCCCTTCACTGTGGCACACCTAAATTATTGTATACATAGTGCTGCCTCAGATGTAAATCTAACACAGCAAATCTCCCAGTCATTCCTCCTGCCAAGTATGGTGGCGGCAATATTTTGGCATCAGGAACTAAGAACCTTGTTATGACTAAAAGTAAAATGGAAGGAGTGCAGGTAAGACCTAAAAACGGAACCAAAATTTTTTTTCAGAAGAACAAAGCACATGGCTGTCCTTGAGTGGCTCAGTTGAAGCACTGACGTGCTTGAGAAAATTTGCCATGTATGATCAGTGATCAAGTCAGTGGTAAAATTTGTTCCAAAATACCTGCCGTCGTACTTGCTGCTAATTGTGTTTCAAGTAAGTATTGACATTGGGCTGAATACATACAATTAAGAAAAATCATAAAGAAAATAATCTCAGCCTAAGATTTTTTTTTTTTATGTGTATACATATATTTTTATTGAGATAAATAGTTAATTAAAAAAAAGTGTTTTTAATAATTTTACAATGGATGTGTGTGCAGTTTTTAAAAGTCAATTCAGTTACTAGGCCATTCCATAAAAAGCCATGATGTTTTAACGATATGACTACCAATTATTTTTTGGTATTATTAAGGCAGTCATAACCGATGTACAATCAATATCTAACTTACCCAAACCTTTGCAGGCTTTACGGATTGCTTTGATGTCAGCCATCACATCAAAGTCCGCATATGGCAGGATTGTTGGCTAGGATAATTAAAGAATCGAGGGTTAGTTTTTCGTTTGTTTTATCCGTTCCTTATTATGTGGAAATTTGTTAAAAAGAAAATCTAAACTCTGAAACAAATCACTAACACGCCTTGTCTTTTTACTCTATATGTAAATTATCAGGAAACTAATTTTGTGAAACAATTTCTCCTATGTTTATCTTACGGAAATAAACCGCATATCCTACGTAAAAAAATGTCTGACTAGCTAATACCATTTTTTTGAGGGGGGACAACACATATATTGTGAGACAACACAATATAATAACACACAATAATAACACAACATATATTTTAATACTGATACTGGAAAAGTAAACGAGGGAGTTAATGTCGAAGCTATTGGAACTTTAGATGGGCAACCCTAAACGACCTCCTCCCTAACTCGCCCCTGCTCCCAGACAGAAACATTGTTTGCGTTCAGCTAACGGGTTTCCGCAGAATTCCAAAGGAGCGGCCGCTTCCTTCCAGTTTCCCCAGGATACCAGAGTCACATGTAACGGTGTTGGCACTTAAAGAAATACACTGTTCAAAAACTCATCGTACATTAAAAGTTATTTAGAAAATCAACAGAAATCTGTGGCCCAGCTTTTAAAATTGAAATAAAAATATATATACCGAGTAAAATTTGTATCTGTCACAGGAAACTCGTGTACTAACGTTTTGTTTTTAAAGCCATGCCGTTTTGAATATGACCGTTCAGGTAATTTTATCCATATATTTTTAAAAGCGCAATCTTTAACTTCTCGGTCTTTTTGTCACTCTTCTAAGGGATTAGTACATTTAATCTTGGTCTGTTTTTATTCGAGAGTAATTCTGTATTAGTCCTGTCAGTTTTGATAATCAACGTCATTTGTATAACTGCCGTCAATGTCTCATCTCCCGTTCATTGGGTAAAGAAAAAAACAGAAAGATATACTGATACCCACTTGGACGTTTCCCATTTTTGATGCCAATCCCTCTGTCCTATGTATGCCTCTGAAGTTGTTGATCACTGCTGCGTCGCTCTTTTAGTTTATCCGCAGAGGCCCAGGATAGCACTGCGTTTGACTCTGACGTCATGTCAGACCAGGCGCTGAATTGCCTGGGTCGCAGGAGGGAATTAACCATTTACTTGTGTTCCACTGAAATCAAGTGTGTAGTCTGTAATTCGCGAGTGTATAATTTTACAAAATACCACATTGGCTTTTCTGTAAGGGCGTTGAAAGCATTCATTGCAGTTTTTTAACAGGAGAAATTTAACTGAAAACTCTGAGAAACGTCTAAGGTTTTTTTAAATTTGATTTCTTTTATATTATTATTATTATTATTATTATTATTATTATTATTATTATTGTATACATATGTATATGTGGGTGTACATATTTATTTATTTATTTGGTTTAGTTAAAACCGATGCCCAATGGAAGCACTGACCTATTTACTTCGAAAAAACATTGCATATAAAAAAATACTAAATGTAAAAAAAACAAATACTGAAATGAACAAAACCCTAAGCAAACACAGCTACTAAAAATAGACTTTTCAGTTCTAACCATCTTTCAAGCACAGCCCTTCGGTCTCTTTTGAAAGTCTTTGAGTTGAATCACCTGACTGTGATCTCATTAAGTTTTGTCAGTCTGGCCCAGGCGGTGGGAGTTTCTCTGGGGCTGGTCCCATTCTGCCCATGGCCCACAAATCTAAACTTTATCAAATTTAAAATAATATATGTATGCAACAGCCCAGGCTTTTGTCTTCTATTTGATATAAGCAATTTATCATACAATAGTAGTGTGGTGTTTTCTAGCTTGATGCAACTACTAATGGCAAACCATGAATGGGCTGAAGGACCAAATTACTGTTGGAATGCATAAATCACTTACATGGCGTGGCCCAACTATCAGGAGTGAGTTTTAGCAGCTGTGAGAATCTTTGCATTGTACACTTAGGACTCCTCCAAGAAACTTGATGTAGCTAAGTTACCTTGTTATTACTTGTTAAAATTACAGCTATGCATGAAATTCAAGTACCTCTAAAAATAATGTAAAATAATTATGCAGGCTATTATTCTATTTTGTGACGTGGAGGAGTAAAGCCAGTTGGCTGATTAATGAACGTATATGGTATATATACAATAACAAGTAAAGTCCATCAAATAATTTACTAACTTATATGTAGGCATTGAAATAAACTGTAATGGACATCTAGAACTACACTAACTGCAGAATTATTGTGAAATTGTGGCGCATTGTGGCGAATCGGACCGAATCATGGCGCATGGCCTCTTGGATGTTCCCAGTGTGGCCATTTTTAGACAATTTTTCTGCATATGCAAGCAATAAGAGAGCCTTGTATCTGGATCCACTAGAAATCAGAGCATTTTGGCCAATCTTTGGGGAATTTTGGGGCAGGGACTATGCGTTGGAGGGATATAAAACTGAGCTCATCACCAATTTTCAAATATGTGTTCATTACAATATCGGTGGGGTTAAAAATCAAAATGACTCTTGCATCATAGAGATGTAAAGTACGTCACTTGTTCTTGAGGTAGTATCCCCATGGTGCTGAACTTTGCCCCCTGAGTCCAGGTCGTAATTTGGGGCTCCGTTCCCTGGTTTCCCCCAGGTGCAGAACTGCTTCGCTATTTTAAAGGACTAGTTCAGCCTTATTTCATGTTTAGCTGAAATATCATTTTGTGCAGTGTCAGCACTGGCCGATGAGGACAACTCAGAGTAAGTTGTCTCTCACATAAAGTGTTTCCTTTTTTCCTGCCAGCGCCTGTCCAATGGACAGGATTCCCAGGATGGGTACAAATCGTTGAAATTCCATGCAAAAACAGTATAGTAGGGGAATTATAGTAAAAAATTATTAAACTGCATACTTTTGTATTTACAAGCAACTATCTGCTGTAAAATATCTTTCTTGATTTTATTTGGATGCTGGCAAGTTCATGCTCATGGCTAGAAATCACTCCATCAAGTATTCACTCTGTGATCTCTATTTAGTCATCTTGCTTTGTTGACGTTAGAAGGAAACACCAATGAGAGACGTAGCTTGCAGCTAACTGCGGATTGTGTGCGGACTTCAACCTTGAGTTTTCCTATTACGACAACTTAATGGTAAGACAATATTTATCTAAACATGAAATTAGGCCAAACTACCCCTCTAATAAAGAGGATTGCACTCCGGCAAACCTAGCCTTTGGGTACTATAGATCAAGAATGTATAGTTTCAAAGCTGGAAGGGATAACAAGGCTGTGGTTTTTGTAATATCCTTGCCCCTCCCCCTTTCTAGATTGAATTACAAATCGTTCTGCGGCGGCGTCCGGTATATGGTTCCTTTCCAATCTTTTTCTCTTATCCTCCAGCTGAAGGGTCCGTTTTTGTAGTAGGACCCCTTGTTTGCCTGTTTTTCAAAGACTAATGGCAAGGGAAAGTTTATTTGACTTAGTCAAACAAGACTGCCCTCTAGCTGTAAAAACTCAGTTTATATAGTCTCATTTTGCTTTACTGCGGCGCTATGTATTAAAGCTACAGAGTTTGTAAAATGGTCTTAATTACAATAAAATTCAGAAAATTGAATAAAATGTAGCCCTAAACTCAGTATTAAGAATACAAGTAAAGTTATTAAATCTATGGCGCACTTTGGTATTTTACCCAAACAGGGTAAAGGAGTCACCAGCAGATCCTGAATCCTGCAAATATTGCAATCGTGCGTGGTTACACTGGGATGTCGCAATATATTGAACCCACTTCTACCATCAAACTCAGTGGATTGTTAAGTACAATTAAACAGTGCATGCTTTTACATTTAATTACACACTAAAATAATACATTCACTTGTCTTTGACAGCAGAACTGCCTTTTCTCCGCTTCGCTTGAATGCGGATAGCGGTGTGAGGTGAAGGCTGCGTCTTTTTCATCATCACGTGTTAACTTTCGCTACCCTCCAGTTCAGATTTTTTTAAGCATGTATATTGTACAATAAACAATGTATGAAACCACATTTAAATCGCTTGTACTTTGGTTAGTAGCTTAGCCTATTTCCTATTTTCAATTTCTCTCTTTTTTATACTCCTTGTAAAACTGAAGGAAACGTCAAAGACGTCATAATACCCCGGAACTAAATCGCCATTGGGAGCCAAACTTGATGTGAAGCTCAAATAGAGACAACGGAGGGGAGAGGACATGCAAGTGAAAACGTGGAAAAATTTTTATTTTTATTTTATTATGGTCTGTCATTGAAACTTTGACGCCAGACGAGAAAACACACTTAAAATGTCTAGCTGATTTTTAAATATATTTTTATATTCATATCAATTAGGATTTCCCAATCCTGGTCCTCAGGACCCCCTCTCCTGAATGTTTTCGACGTTTCCCTGCTCCAACACACCTGATTCAAATGAATGGGTGGTTATGAAGCTCAGCAGAAGCCTGATAACAACCCATTCATTTGAATCAGGTGTATTGGAGCAGGGAAACAAAGAAAACATACAGGACAGGGGGTCCTGAGGACCCGGATTGGGAAAGGCTGAATTAGGCTACCCTTACTCAAGACTCGAGTCGAAGCACCGTGTCGGAGATCTTCCGTAAACTGACACTTGCTCTTTTTAGCGGGCATCCATGGACTTTTAAAAGGTTTTGATATAGCATTGACATATTGTAGCGTTTACGGAATGCTACTACCCTTCGGGATTCGGACAGAGAGTGTGGCACCGATTTTAACATGAAATTATGCTCTTTAATGCGCTTACGTCCACCTTAACAAAGGCAGCTCTGGCAGTGGAAGAAACTCTCAACAGAGAGCAAAACACAGAAGTCCATCAAACAGGCGAACGAATCAGTCCACGGTGGGGGAACTAAAAGTTACACAAACACCAAACGATACAACTAATTAAACTACAACACAATAACACTATTAGAATGCAGAACCCATTTTAACACGCTATTAACATTAGTTACAGTTAGCAGGCTAGGCGTCCAAACAGCCCCCTCGGGGATGGCCGAACGGCATTGGCGGGGGAGGCGCTGCTTCCCATCCCCGTTACAATATTAACTTTAATAAAATGTGCTGCTTATGTCGTTCTATTTGTTTTAGCCCGAGGAATATTAAAATTATAACGACAAGAACTCAGTAATCAATATCATTAACGTTAGTGAAATCTATAGCTAGTTGTAGTATACCTTGCTTGATATATAACCTAACAAACATCTGTCAAAGATTGGAAAAACAAACAAACAAGTAAGTGGCCATAGGGTATTTCTGAATGTAAGGCCTACTAGACTGGGATTTATATACCTATACCGAGTACTTCATTATACTCTGACTGTAGATGTACGTCAGCTGAAAATCAATCTAAGTTAAAATACATATTTTCAATTAATGTGGCGTACACGGGCGTCTCCAGTATTACTGGAGAGAAATGTTTGGTTGTGCCGCACCCCACTGTTCAAACAGAGATTTAAAAAACAAAAAACGTACTGTTCGCTTTCCCAGTGATGCCCTTAGGCAGATTAAGTGGCTAAAAGCAATAAAACGGGCATGGAACAATGCCTTCACCCCATGGAGACCAACCAAGGGGTCCCAGCTTTGTTTGGTAAGCAATACTATTAATAAATAAGGAATGCATAAATTAAAACTGCAAGGTCATCCAATCTTGATGCATGAAAAACTTTTTTTTTTTTTCTCTCGTATATTAGGATCACTTCTCCAACAACTCCAAACAATTTGACAAGTTAGGGAAACTGGTGTCTGAAACTGGTGCCCAGATCAAGAAATGTATTTAATCAAGTACCTTTCAAATGGAAAGGGAGCACAATTAGTGCATTACGAATAAAACAGTTTTATTGGTGAACCTTGAAAGAACATTAACAATAATCTGAAACGAACAAATTAAAACAAAAACCTGTATTTGACACTGACTCAAGGTTTACTGGACCGTACCCCACCCATTATAACCCCTGACATTGAGAATGAAGACACTGCATATGCATTGGAAGGAGAGAGGGATGAGCTGGTTGCCCCTGACCTGCTGTCAGCCCAATCTATAGAATAAATAGATAAAGATGAGGTAGAACTAAAGCTATTCATTAGGGCTGCACCTAACGATTATTTTTCTAGCTATTAATCTAATGATTATTTTTCCGATAAGTCGATTAGTCTAGCGGCTAATTCAACGATTAGTCAAGCGATTCTTTTTCTATTGCTCGATAAATATACCGCTTAATTTAAGCAAAATAAAGTCTTATTAATATTTCAAGATTTATTCCATAAAATTAAAACATTACCACAGACTCATGACAGCAGAAACCGAAACGGGAAGTCTAGTCTGTTGCAGCTCTCGGTAAATGTAGTCAGAGAAACCTGTAACTCTAAATTAAAATTCAATCAACTTTCAGGAAACATAAACATTAAATCATCTTACAGTAAATTAAATTAGTGCAATTTTTTTTTTACATTTTTTCTAACAGGAATAATTAAAACTGAAATCGGAATCAAATCACTGCTTTGCCTCCTCCTGAAAAAGACACATAAAGCATATTAGAATAATGATAGTAGTGTCATATTTTATAATTGGTCTAATTTCCACGTCACTGCTATGTTATGATGATAATAATAATAATAATAATAATAATAATAACAATACCCTATTTGTCAGATGCCTGATCAAAAAACTTTGATTATTTTGAACATGGGGGCAATATAGAAACATTTAGAAAATACATTTTAAGTGACTACTAACTACTACTACTACTACTACTACTACTACTACTAAGACTAGCACGTTTCGTGTGTTTATAATCCTAATATATCATGCTTGGTTGGGAGAAAAAAAGTAAACAGAATTTATTTTGCTGTCTTGATGCAGTCTGCAAGCGCTCCGGGATGCTTTCGCTTCAGGTGCTCTAGTTGCGCTGCAGTGATAGGACATTTCTATTTTGCACAGTATATATTGCACCACATTGTTTGATTTCTTTCTACGATACTCCCACACTTTCGACGATCTTGGGTGAGCCTTTGTAGCCTGTACAGGTAGATTGTAAACAGAGAAAGAGAGAGAGAGGCTGTGAATGAGCCAAAAGATAAGACAGAGGTTTATTAATGCTTGTTTCTCATTTTCTCTTGGCTTAATCCATTCGGGTCGGGTCACAAAATTCATCAATGGTACTTGGCAACAATAACTGATTCATTGAAAATTGCCACTGGATCTAAAGGCTAAGAATATATTAGGAAAAGTTTATAAAGTAAGTTATATGGATAATTATATCTTACTTAAAACATCAATGTTTTAGACCGCGCCACGGAAATAAAGAGTTTATTACAAATATTATATACTGTTCACGAGATTAAATACCCCATGCGTCACACTGGCCCATAGCCAGACGGCTGGAAGCTATAGCAATTGATTATGGAAGAAAACAACGTCATGTTGATGAAATTTCAAGATCCAATAGTACAAATCACGAACACAATGAACGAGTTCCACACTTCGCTCCCAACATGCCATGGCATTTGCCAATGAATTGTAAAACGCCTGGCCGAACTCAAACTATACGTGATGTGTAGACACTTGTCCCAGCTCCCTACAGCTCTTGTGAAATATGTCAGTAATGTGCCGTAATGTTCCCTAATGGCAACGTCAATCAGATAACAAATTAAATGTTAGTCGACTAGCTAGCCAAGTTATGCTAGCAGGTAATGTGTTAATTTGCATGCTACCTAAGGTTAGCCGAAGCTGTTAACACCGTAGGCTGTGATAGTGCTACTAACTGATGTAAAACAGTTAACGTTATATGCTACTATGATAATCCTCTTGCCACTGATGCACAATTAGTTAAACAATTTCAAATACATCGTAAAACTATCATTTTGGTCCCTCTGTGTTAGCAAATTAGCTAAAATGTAGCTGGTTTTTAACATTAGTTTTTGGTAGTGACAAACATTTAACTTCAAGGTTAAAAAGTTTCCGCTAGCAAGTCAGTAACTGTTAACTTACGTACTATCGCGTTAGTGATTGCAGTCCTCGGGCCTTTACTTTTAAATGTATAATTTTGTAACTATCGTTAGCATGCGATTTCATAGCCGGATATTTGCATTACTTGGTGCCATCCCTCTGATGGTCATTCAGCGATGTCTCTGTCCTAAAATGCCCTGCCCTCACACATCCTGCATAATTTACAGCTCTTATGCATGGTAAAGTCTTTGGATTTGGCTCCCATGCGCTATCTCGCCTAGATCTTTGACGTTTCCTTCTGTTTTTTTATTCCCTGCCTTTTTAGTCTTTTTTCCCGTTTTCATTTTTCAATGCTTTATGGAAGAATACAACAAATTAAACAAGATAACAATTACAAGGAATAAAATAGGATATATAGTTATCAAGAGGAATTAATCCACAACTTTAAATTAAATCAAATAAAGATAAACAACGATGACATTTCTGACACATTCTTTTTGACAAAAGACGCAAAATATTGTAACGGGGATGGCTAGGTGCGTCTCCCAGTTGCCATGGACTGAAGCCACCCTCGCGGGGGCTGCCGGGTAACCTAGCTTCCGACAGTTCCACCGTGTAAATAATG